>JANKYE010719991.1:0-20834 GCA_032467995.1 Erythroxylum dillonii | reverse complement strand
ATTTTGGAATGTCTTAGTGTTTCCAACGCGATCAGTTTGCTAAGGTTTCCAACGCATCTCGCTTCGTTTCTCGAGCAATCTTTGTTACCGGATGTCGGACACTTGTTTTCCGATTCGCTTCGATGTGTATTCCAATTTGCGATCCCTCATTTTCCTTGTTACGCTATCTGTTCTTTCCGATTTTGTTTTCCGTTTCCGTTTTCCAGTTGGGATCAGGTTCCTGAGATCGGGTCCCAATATTTATGGTATCAGAGCAAGAAGAGTTTATAAGGCATCATATGTACGTGTGAGGGAATCTGTATAAGTAGTTGGATTTCGAAAACGGGACCCAACATATAGGGTATCAGAGCAAGAGGAGATTAAGGAACCATGTGTACGTATGAGGGCTTCGGTTTAAGTAGTTGGATTTCGGAAACGGGATCCAACACAAGTTCTTGACAACTCTGAAGCTTTAACCCCACCTACTTTGTGTATTACTAAAAAGGTTGTGGAAGTACCTATGTGCAAATTTTATAAAAAAAGATGCCTTGGATTTATTTGGGTCGTAAGTTTCTCTCTCGTAATAATGTGTTAGATATGACGGGTGTACATCTCATACAAGACATCTATCTAAAGAGTCATGTACTCTTGTGTGTCCACAAAGTCCTAACTATAGAGGTTTATCATCATGAAGAAGTTCGTATAACTCATCCTCATCTTCTTTATGAGCATCCTAAACTTGATCGTGCTTAGCTGGTACCAATCATGGTGGCCCCTTTCCATAAAAAACATGGAGCACACCCTGAGTGTAAGCTCTTAGTATGTGGGCTCCATGATCTCGAAGAATCAAGACCACTCTCCAACACTTGTCAACTCTCGAACCTTCTAGGTTAAGCCAATATACTCTATCACCTCCTGTTTAATGCATCTAACGGTCCCAAATCTCTTGTTATTAAGCCTTTGGAACTATTCCTTATAGGCCTCGACATTGAAAATTAAAATCTCATGTCGCTCAAGTGGATACGCTACAATCTGTTGCGCTGGTGGTGAACGCTATACTCAAGTCTCTAAATGACTCATCTCCTCTCTGTCTCTTCCTCGGCACCTTCTTTGGTCTTTGTTGTTGCACAACTTTTGTTCTTCTCATCATTGTACTTGAAATAAGATAAAACGTGAGAAAATAACAAAATATTAATACAATCAAGTTGCTTTTCCCACCCTTAATTTGTTTGCTCAAGACGTTATGCAATTGCAAAAAGCACTTAACTAAAAGAACAAATTAAACTAAATAATTTAATTAAAAATAATTAGAAAATAAATTAGTAACATAATTAAAATTAAAATGTAATTAACAAACAAAATTAATCTAATTATGCAATTACTAATATAATTACTAAAATTGAAAATTCAATTACACAATTTAACACTTAAACTTATACTAAAGACAATTAAAACCTGTTTCATACAAAAATACTAAATTGAACTAAAATTAAACAAGGAGATACTATCTAATTACTAGAAAAACCACAAATTAAACTTAATCTAACAAAATCATTGCATTTCAACACTTAGTGAGCAAAATTCACATACCCCACTTAAGCTTCATCCAATTCGTATGCAATTCATCAAATTAATATAATAATTTGTACAGACAAGAATGAAATTCAACTTTTAATTGAAAATCAAGCACAAAACTTGGTGAAATCACCCTAAGATGCAACAATTATGTAACCCTAGCAATATGGAATGAAAAACCATAATATTTGCAAGAATACCCAAATTTCCAAGTATAATTCATGTAAAAGGCAAGAAAAATTTACTTGGATGTTACAAAATCAGTAAAAAATTGTTGGGCCAGGCTGAAGATAGGAGAGGTATAACAGGTGGGTATGGAACGGGGAGAGAAAAGGGGGGAAAATAGGTTGTTAATATGTGTTGTGGACCTACACAGTAGATTACACAACTATGTAACTGACCTCGTAAGATATTATGCTCTAAAACTCAAGACAAGCGTGTGTGACTTTTCTTGAAATTACACTATCATATAAACGGTTGTGTGTATAACCATATAAATGTAATGAGTTATTTTTGACGCAAGCGTGTTCTAATATGTTCCATGGAATTTAGGATACATGGGTGTGTCCCACACCTATCTTACTAATTGTAAACATGGGTATAAATTTTTAAAAGCTCTAGGACTGCACATAACCATGTATAGTGACTGTTAGGTAACTGTAACTGTGTAAACCATACTAAAACAAAAAAATTTATACACAAGCATTTACATAGGTTTGTATATAATCGTGTATACCGAAAAATTCCTTAAAAAAATTCAAAGTGACAAAAGTCAATAGTGCATACCAAAAACACAAAAATTGGGTAGAATCAAATGGAGATAATTTATAACCTAATATAAAAAACACCAAAAACATAATGAAATCCTAAAATAAAGCTAAAAAAATATAATCAAATCAAACAAAACTATCCTAGTTCTTAGGTTGCCTCCTAATTAACATTTGTTTAATGTTTGTTGCTTGATGTACCTATCATATTCAAGGTGACTTATAGAGATTAAGTTTTTTAATTTCTCACCATGGGTTCCTTAACATCTAAGTAAGCCATATGCTTTTTTCTTATGCCATATTTTTTACCCTTCATTCAACCTTAAACTGCAATCAACTCTAACGTACCTTTAAAAGAAGAGTCTTATAAAACATCCAAAATTGATTCATCAAATATAATACTAGAATTCTCAAAATCAGTCAGTTCAAGGGAATGACTCATGAAATCATTAAATATGACCTCTTCGTCCCGAACTTTAAACACTAGTTTGCCTTTATTAATATCAATAATTGATATAGAAGTGGCTTAAAAGAGTTGACCTAAAACTAGAGGTACCTTTATACCCTCCTCTATGTCAAGAATCACAAAATCAACTTTGAAGATTAACTTGTCAACCTTAACAAATATATCCTTAATAATACTTGCAAGATTCTTCACTGACCTATTTGTTAATTGTAAACTTATCTTATTAGGTTTCGGTTAACCTAATCTTAGTTTCATAAACAAAGAATAAGGCATCATATTAATACTGATCCCTAGGTCAATTAAAGCCTTTTCTTTTTCTAAGCTACTGATTTGATAACGAGTAGTAAAACTCTTTACATCTTTAAGCTTCTCTGGTAGCTTGCCTTGAAGAATCACTAAGCACCTTCTACTCAGCATCATGGTCGTTAACTCCTCCAAATTCCTCTTATTTTCTAGTAACTCTTTCAAAAATCTTGAATACTTTAGCATCTGTGCAAGAGTCTCAACAAGGGGAAAGTTAATATAGAATTGTTTAAATAGTTTAAGGAACTTAATAATCTGTTCATTCATTAGATCTTTCTTCTTTTTGGCAGAACAAGGTATGGCAGGTTGAAACTCCTTGAATTTTTGAAAGCACCCTTCATCTTCAGCTTTTTATTGACTTGGTGTTAATTTCTTTCTTCTCTTGGGTTATATTTTCCTTGTGTAACTCTTTTCCACTCCCAAGGGTGATTGCCATAACATGTTCTTTATGTCACGGCCTGATACTACATCGGGCATATGAAAACTGCCGCATACCCAGGCTAAGGACACTCACGGTATCCTTTATTCAACTATGCAAAGCTAATTGAATATCTCTCCCTTTTTTTTTGAAAAATTTGGGTAGCATAATGCCTGTATTTTAAAAATCCCAAAACTCAACCAAACACCTGGAAACAAGTTTAAACGCACTTCTATATTCACATTAAAATTCTATTATAACTTCTAGACTTTTAAGTCCACAAAAAAAAACAATCTCAACATAATATCAAAAGTTCATACATAAGGTCTTTTACAAACTACAAGACAGTCAAGATTTAATTTATAAAGTCATAAAGCATATCAAGATAACCAATCTAATAAAAACAGTAAAACAACTCATGAGTCACTATATAACAAAAGCACAAAACAGGGACTACCCACGTGCAGTAATGCCCCAAAAATGTCAAAAAAATTGCACGATCCACACAGAGCTTCAAGCTCACTAAATTAACTTGTATGGTTGGAAAGCAGAGGGGGTGAGTACACTATGTACTTAGTGAGTAAGAAAAACATATATTGCTAATAAAACTCGATACACACCAAGACGGTATAGGTAACCTATGAAGTGAAACATACATCACATAAAAACACATGGGCCTAGCCTATGACTCAACTTATATTGGTTAGGAACCATTTAGGTCTCGCTTATTAATCACTCATCAGGTGAACATAAGTTCCAGTTCCGGTACTTAAAAGCAAAAAAACATCACATGTATAAATCAAATCTTATTAGAAAACAAATCTCATAATAAGCCAAACAATTATGTATGTCATCACTAGTCGGCCAAACTAATGTGCACAGCCACCGATTCCCGATGTTGGCTTGACTTTCATCCGTGGTGAGTTCGAACTACAGTCGACAAGAGTGTCATGACCCTAGGTAACGACCTCGTCAATGTCCAAACCCTAGGTATGGAATCACCCGCAAGTCCCGTAGAAAGGTAACGATACAGGGACTCGACTTTTATATACTAGTGTCAAGGTATAGGAGTCGCTTAATCTGTTGTGCCTAAAACACGATTGGCCAATCGTTACCTCACCAATTACAAAATATCATATACAAATATTTAAGTATAAAAATCAAGTAAGGCACCATGTTTTTATTTATAGGTCTACCCGATAAAATGGAGCCTTGCCATGGCTCTAAGCCAAAAGAGAACACATATATGCAGCATACATAACTCGATCATGCATATGTAAATTTCAAAACATTATTTCATGCAACAAAAGTTATCTTTTGCACTCCAAGTGCAAAATTGTTCAAAAATGTAGTTTCAGAAAATAAAACTTTATCCTTTACACTTCAAGTGCAGGTTTGTTGAAAACAATATCATTTCTCAAAATATGTAATAAAAACATTAGTTGCACTCTATTTAAGATTCAATTCTACTATGCATTACATAGTTTCAAAATTCACATACAAGTCATCTTGTATGTCTAAGGATGTTCTAATCCCATTTTAGAAATATTATTTCCCCAACTCACCTCAAAAGTAGGTGTACACTCCCTTAACTTCAACAATCCTTAGTACGAGTTCTTTAATTCATAGCTCTCGAGCCTTTATACATAAAAATAGACAATGTATTTACTACTCAAACATGTATTTCATATTTATACACCACCACATAAGTGTATAAAACACAATATCACTATCTTTAAGCTATAAGATTTGGCCATTACTCATTAATTTGAGCAAAATTCAAGTTTACTCTAAGTAAACATGAAAGTTGCTTTCCAATGTATATAATTACAATTCCTTAAATTCTAAGCCAAGTTCACTTAGACATTTTATCAAACACCTAATGTGCATAACTTTCAAGTCATATTTTCAAGACTTTATCATAGTAATTCATGCTCCTATCTTGTTATACCACAAACACTTCAAAACAGCAACACATTTCACCATTCCATTCAATCCAATTCCCTTTATTTAAGTTATATTCGTCACAAATATACAACTCATTACATTAATCCATTCCTTATCCCATCATTTCGACCAAGCCTAATCCAACATACATCTTCTTCATTTTTTATCATCAATTCACATTATACATGTACAATAACACCATAAAATTCATTTAAATCATCAATTCTAAAAGTTATTCAAAAATTCACAAACTTTCACCAAAGAAAGGGCATTTTGGTTTTGGCTTAAGGAGGCTTCTCCATGGCTCATTTCATTCATATAAACCATGTTTCATGTATATTCAAGCATGGAGAATAACATATCTTAACATCAAACTCAAAGTCATAATGTAGAGAAAGATGAGACAAACTTATCTAAACCTTCCTTTGGAGATATCTTACAATCCTTTGAGAATTTCTCAAATATAATGATAGATTTGAGTTCCTTATCCTGAATTAGCTTAGAACACCTTGATTTGGGTTGGAGAATCCAAAAAAAAAAGGTAGGATTTAGTGATAGTCGAAAATGGTTCTTCTCCTCCTCTCTTCTCCTTTCTTCTCCTTTCTTTTAATTAAAACAAAATGTTTCAAATCTTTAGTAATCGGATGCACGGTCATACGTGAAGAAGTTCTAGAATATTGGCTCTTATTTGACCAAAATATGGAGAAATTACCTTTTCGCCCTTAAGTTATGTGAAATTACTATTATACCCTCCAAACTTTTCCTAAATTTGTAATTAAGCCAAAAATTTGGGAATCGCCAAAACTTTTTATTTTTATTTTGGTCCCCAGACTTTTGAAAATAATAATGAAGCCTCTTAACTTTATAAAATTACATATTGATCCTCCAAGAATTGAATAATTACATTTAAGTCGTTTGACTTTTAACGATTGGCAAATAAGCCCTTATGTACATCAACTTTTCCAATATAGCTTTCTAAGTGTCCAATAAGTCTATAAATCATGTCTAATCACCTCTAATGCATTAGAACATATTTAACTCAACCACTATGGTCTTATCCATCTAATGGACTCGGTTTTACACACTTAGAAGCCTATATTTTAGAAATCTCTAAGATTTCGCATACCGATGAACTCTAAGTTTATGTAAGGGCATATAACTTTACAAATCACTGACATATATACCCAAAAGAATTTAAATATACAACCATGTATATATCAATATACAGTAGCATCTCCAAGTATAAAATAATACAAAAGGGCTCGGAGAGTCCGGCATTACACTTTAGGATTTGTCTTTGTAGTACTAACTAAACTCCCTTGTGGTTTTTTAAAAATTAACCTGGCAAGTTAGCCAATATGAGTTTCCAAGTTACATATAAAAGCCTCTTAATTACTCATTAAAGTCGCTATGGACTGAAATCTTGCTTCTGAATTTTGAAGAAACCTAAACATGATGTCCATGAGGCTTGGCTGCTTTTCTTGAGGTGGGTATTATTGAAATCTTAGTGTAGGGTTGTTTTTTTATTGCCCTTGATCCCCACAGGAGAAATTCGGGTGATTTTTCCATCCTATATTCCATATATTACTATACGAATTATTTTGGGGTTTAGGAGCATTCCATATATAATCTACATGTTTGGGTTTTAATGTTTGAAAGTCTTGAGTTGGATGTCCCAGTTTGAACATCAAACACTGCATAACTTGGAATAATTTAGGATTCATAATTAATCCATTGATCTTACTACTTAGTGCTTCAACCTAGTTTGTTATTATGTAACTACATCAACATTATATACTCCCGCTGGCTTGCTAAATTTACTCGAGAAGAGCAACACTGATAATTGTTCATCGCTATATCCTTAAAGGGATTTTGGCATTTTATTTTTCAGAGTACCCTAGCTACTACATCTATCATTTGCCTCATTGTTTAATTAATCCCATTGTAAAAGGTTTATATTTGCATCCACAATGGTAGTCTATGATGCAAGCCCTTCATTATCATCTCCTTGAATATGTCCTATGTGTGATATAATGTCTTTAAATTAGCTTGGCCATAAAAAAAGATGTCATTCCTCAGTTTAATAATTTTAGTTAGTGGGAAGTCCTTCAAAAGAAACTTCTCTCCTACTTGGTCCTAAGTGGTAAGTGATGACCTAGGCAAAAAGTTTAACCATTGCTTCACTCTGCCCTTTTATGAGAACGGGAACAATCTCAATTTGATTGCATCATCATTAGAACCATTGATCTTAAAGGTATTATAAATCCCTAGAATGTTTATGATATGTGCATTAGGGTCCTCATCTTGTATCCCATCAAACTAGATAGACTGTTGCACTATTTGAATAGTTCTCGGTTTAATCTTAAAATTATTGGTGTTAGCAGTCAGTCAATCGTATGATGTTAGTCTCTATTCTTATTAATTTTGGTCTAGCATAATCGAACATAGTCCTTGGTTAGTCTGCCATAGTTCCTGGTTCTTCAAAATCAATCTAGCCTTCTAGATCCTCTATCTGCCGATCTAACTCAAACTCTTTAAGTAGGGTTCTTCGGAGATTTCTACCAGCTATCCTCTCAATCTCTAGATCATTGTCGACTAGGTTGGATGGATTCCCTTGAGTCATAAACTAACCCTAAGACTTATAGAAGTAATAAAACCAAAGTGTTAATAAAATAAGTAAACAAATTTAAAAAAAAAGTAACAAGAAATAAAAATAATGCTAATTGTTAGATTAATAAAAGCAAGGTTTTCCTAATATTCTAATCCCCTAAAATAGTGTCAAAAACTTGATTAGTATAATTTTAAAACATTAATGTATAGTGTAGTTGTAGTTAGCACTAACAAGTATGGGTCGATCCTATAAGGATTATAAGTACTAATAATGGCCTCTTTTTTTAAAATGAAATGAGAAATCTTTATTAACACTAGCAAAAGCTATTACAATATTACAGAAGAAGTCTAGTTACAATATAGTTCCAAGCACTTAATCAAACAAGATATAAGTTACAAGCACAAGTAAAAGATTCCATCCAAATTTTATGTCAGGAGAAAGTATATTGTGTGCAGTTTTTGCTATCATGAGCTCTTTATTCCAATTTAGTGTGTTATCTGTAAGATAATGCTTTTCATTGTCTACTCTCCAATCATAACTTTTGTAATGCTCTACAAACATATGCATCACTCTACTCTAAATTGCTTTAAAATACCTGCATTGAAAGAATAGATACTTCCTATCTCCCTCAGCTTCTTTGGATAAAACATTATTATATCATAAGCTCCAAATCATTTGTTTTTGGTTCTAATTCTATTTTTTATCACAATCCAAGTGATTAAAGAGGTTTTGGGGTTTAGAGAGTGCCTCCAAAGCAAATCATACCAGGTAACGTCTCCTAAACATGTTCAATAAATTGTATAACAAGATTTATTTGTCAAGATCCCCTTAGAGTTAAGATTCCATGAAATGCTATCCATTTTTTTCCAATGTTAAAGTTGAGGCAAGTAAGTTGCTATAGAGGAGAAACCTCTAAAGTTTGTATACCATTCTCCATGTTGAATGAGAGAGGAAACTTTTAAATCAATGGTGATTCTGTTTGTTAGATCCATAATCTCATTTCTCCAAATAAGGGCTAAATTTTGTCTAGTTATCATACCACAACCAAATGTTGTTCCCATTCCCCAGTTGATGTTTTATCCGTAGATATAACTAATCATCAAGCTCAACATATGTTTCAAGTTCCAAGAAAGGTCCCTGTTTGTTTCCATTGAATAAGATGATGATTTAATTTAAAACTAAACTCAACTAAAAATAAGCATAATAATGAATTAAGACAAATATAATATAAAGATTAATCCAATATCAATTAACTAGTATCCAATATCAATTAACTAGTACCAAAGTAATATATCCCCATAAGATCTCTTAATTATTAGGCCTTTATTATAAAATTTAATTATTAATCACCAGACCATGGAACCCTTGATCTTACGTTAATAACTTTCTGAAAACTATTAAAAACTAATCCTTGATTGATTAACTAAAACCTTTTCTAGTTAAAATCCCTAAGATTGCATTACTGAATTCGTGAATTTCTCTATTAGATTTGATCATAATCTAGAGGATTTATGCCAACCTATCTTTTAGTTTACATACAAATCCTTCCAATTTTGGTAGATCTATTCATACAAGAGAATTTCTCAATCTCAATTATATGAAATCAAACATTGAACTATCCTAGACATATTAATTTAAGAATAGAAACATGTAATTGAATCTCAATGCATCAATCAATCAAATTGCATTAAATGAAGTATCAAATCACAAGATCCATCCTAGCTTAGGGTTCATCCTACCTAGGAACTAAACAAACTTGATTCTCAAATGTAAAAAATGAAAAATGAAACAAACATCAAAAGTTAAAAAAAATCAAAAATAAACTAATGCTTAGATATTTATATCCCCCTTTTCTCTAATGAAATCCCCCTTGATTCTTTGATGAAAGGATGCTTTCTATCGGATCTCTTGAAGTAATCTTTGTGTTTCTTTAACTTAGTTTCAGAATCGTGTCTCTAACTCCAACTTTTGTTGTAACTTTTAACTCTAATCCTTTTCTTTTGTCTCCTCTTCATAATTACCTTTTATATTGTAAAACCATAGTTTTTGGATTATACATGGTCAGTCACATAGCTGTGTGAGTGATAGTGTATCTAAATTTTTTATTATTGTTACTTTAAACATTCTCAATTACTTACATGGGCAAGAGATAAGGCTGTGTATATTACTTTTTTGGGCGTATATCTCTATATAGGCAAAAATAACATCTTTGAAGGTTTACACATTTACAAGATTCTACACGATCCCTTTACATGACCATACATTACTCACATAAGCTTGTACATTTTAACACAGGCGTGTATCTCCAAACAACTCCAATTTTGTGTTTTTTTCCATAATTTTCCCTAAATTCTTCTCATTTTGATATGTAAAGGCACTTAAAACCTACAAACTAATGTTTTAGAAATCAAATCAAAAGTTAAATTGGTAAGATAAAAGATTTAAATTTTAAAATATCTGATCAGTATTAGACTATTATAAAATTAGTAAAAGATTGACTAAAATTAAAGAAATTGAAATATAATTGAAGAAAATGTCCTCACACATCAAAGAATTTGAATTTTAATTAAAAAAGATGTTGCTAAATTAAAATTTATTTATTTATTTATGTTTATAAAAATTGATTAGTTTACAAAAATTGACTGATTAATTAATAAATTAATTTATTTTAATAACAAAGATTATTAAAGTAATCAAACCAAAAATTGAAAATTGAACTAGAAAGTAGGCCAGTTTAAGGTTTTCATGGTTGAACAAGCAGAACTCTTTTGGTTTTTTAATCATTGCTAAAAACACACTTGGAATAAAAAAAAAGACCAGAAACAATGTAAAACTCTCAAATAACAACCAAAACACATTCAATATAGGGATAAAAACATAGTACTTAATAGTTTATCACCTCCAAAGCTAAAGGGTCTTGGAGTTTCACTGTCGTACATAAATATAATTATCCAAAACTTATTAAATGTTTATGTAACTTAGATGTTAGTACGTCTTTGTCTTTTTTAAAAAAATTAAGGATATGAGACCTCAAATCAATAAATATGTTACTCCAACTTGCAATTTGTTCTATCAAGTATCTTATTAGGATTGTGGAAGACCTAGTTATGAAAGTAGGGAAATTCATCTCTCCAGCTGACTTTTTGATGATGAACATGAAGTATAACAATAGGGTTCTCGTTAGTTTAGGGAGAACTTTCTTAGCTATTGGTATGGTAGTTATTAATGTTGTTGAGAGGAACTTTACACTTAGGGTTGAGAAAGATAGATTAGAATTCTATATCTTTTGAATGATTAAAAAACATTTTGACTTAGATTGAAAAGTGTTTGATTGACTATATATTTACTCCATAATGCTTAGTGATTAATGATATGTTATGCTTAAGATACTTATTTTAGTTCATATTTTATTTTAGGAACAAATTGGAGGAACAAGAACCAAAATGTGCTAAAAACATATCCTTGTTGTCATTATATTGATGTTAGATCTTATTTGCCTTTGTGGAAGAGAAAAAGAGATGAGTTAAGGCGAAAATGGGATAAGGAATGCAAGAAGTAGAGTCACTACAACTTACCCGCTTGTGTAGGGTTGTGCACGCCCATGTATGTGACATATGCTATAGTGAATAGGACTGTATGAGTCACTAGAAACATGTAGGAGGGTGAAGATGTAGTTTCAAGAAGCTTTGTAACCTACAAGGTTATGTTGGGACTTATATAACCATGTAAGTGAGATACATTATAGTGTATCTTGGCCATGTAGCTCACTATGAATGTGTATATTCACAATTTCTGTAAAATTTACATACACGATCACTTACATGCCCCTATAGCTATTTGTGCATTGTTACATAACCACAATTTTAAGTTTAAAAGGGAATTTAAGAGGACGAAAAGGGCATAAAGACATTAGAGACTGAAAAGGAGGTAGATCCCTTCTATTTGGAGAGTTATAAAGAGCTAAACTTCATCTTTCTAAGGGGTATCGAGGCCGACGAACTTATTTGGGCATTGATTAATCTACTAATGCAGTTTTTAACTCTCTTTTAGGATTGACTATCTAATTCTATGTTAATGTTTTGGGATTTATGTATGAATGATTTAAACATTCCAAATAGATTATTCATGTATGAACTCATTACCGGAATCTAGATTACAATATATAATCATTGTAAATCTTATTCATTTGATGTAAACTAATGGTTATGAATCATTAAAGATAATATAACATAGGCTAAATGACCTTAGCCTATATGGTTGTTCCCTATATTAACCTATTTTCCTATTATATAATGTCGTTTTCACACTAAATTTATAGAGCTTATTCTAGGTTGTTTAATAGCTAAACCTAATTAAAGAGCATGTTTTAATTAGATACAAATTAAGGAAAATTGGGATTAACAGAGCCTGATGTTAATCTATGTTTAATAGTTTCAAAGAGAGGTATGAAAACATCATGATGATTAATTGTGCACATTTTTACGAAGTTCGAGATTAAACTATGAATTGGATTTGAAACATATTGTTTAATTCTAGCAATTTTGTACAATTTAAGTTGATTTACATTCATTAGTTTAGTTTTACTATATTTTGTTAATTGAATTCAACCAAAATACCTCCTAATCTTAAACACTAGTTTATTCATTACAAAAGCTAAACACACACTCTTTATGAATACGATCCTTTCTCACCACTACTATAAATATAGTTGGGCAGATTTAGGTGTTATTTTCTAGTATGTTCAACATGTATCAAGAATTTTGGCACTGTTTCTGCGAAGTGAAGTGATTTAGTTTTTTTTTATATTGATTGGTTTATATACATATATTTGTTTATAATTGGTTTTTACAATTTTTTATCTTTTTATGTTTGTCAGTGTTTATGCATAGTGGTGATGAGATCTATTCATCAAGACCCTGTATAATTTGACTCTAAAATCAAAAGGACATTAGTCAAGGGTTAATAATTAACCTGAGTTTTCACTTAGGTAGTGTTTAATCAAGATACGGTTGTTAATTAAACCTAACTACCGAATAACTTAGGGTATGATCTTTAGATTTAATTAGGTAGTTGCATTACGAATTAGGAAAATCGATTAATCAAGTGGATAACCATATGCAATCCATCATTTAACGTAGGTTATGTTATCCCTAATGATTACGAATCATTAGTCGCTATATATGAATTTCAATATAAAAATTACATATTATATCAAAATTATAGCAATAGGTTTACAAATAAATGATTCAATGAACGCATTAAATTCATCATTTCACAATACCCAATAGGTTCATACACAAATAAACAATAACGAGAATACGATTATCCATGCACAAAACCCAAATCAATTATCATAGGATAACACAATCAATTTATAATGAGAGAAAGAAACAAAAAATAGTAAAATACACAAACTGGGTCATCAGTGTCGATGTCATCTTCGAACCAGCATCGGAACATCTAGCCCTTCATGGCTTATACATTGTAGTATTGGTCATATGCTACATTAAACACACATACATTACTTATTTTCCACATGTTGCATGCTATGTGATTTGGCTTCAACTGTTATTGCCATATCCGTCCATCATCCTACCATTAGTCATTTAAATTCATGTCAAAACATGCATGGCATGCATAGATTTTCTACTTCTCTATTTTTCCAGTTGTATGACATGAGTAACTTTAATTCTTCTTTTTTATGTTTTCATTTTTCTTTTATTCTCTTACTCTAATTTTTTTCTTCTTACTCCATGAAGACAAGTGAATATTAATTTTTAGATGGCCCAAATATCAAGCTTTCAACTCGCTTTAATTTCTTTGCTTCCAAATTATGCCTAAAATCACATATGAGTCAAAGTAAGTATCTTGAGCAATTTCATGTCATTAATCACTAAGTGTTATGAAATAATTTCATAATCACTTAAGCACTTATCATGTAGTAGTGGTTATTAGCTACTTAGAATCATTAAGGAAAGGAAATTTGCCATCTCAACTCGAGGTAAATCCAAATAATGTTAGTTTGGTGAGCTTGAAGAGTAGTGGGGAGCTTAAGGATCCTAAAAGGACCATACAAAGGATGGCTAACAAAGATGATATTAAGAAGGAGTTAGGAGAAGAAGGAAATCCATCATCTAGTTCAAAGGTATATTTTGAATGTCCCAATATGGTTAAAACTGACCCTCCATCTTTTTCTAACAGGTTGGTGAAATCGAACAAGGAGGAAAAGGAATTAGAAGATATTAACGACTTTTTGAAGGGTATAATTAAATATACCTTTACTAGACACAATCAAACAATTTCCAAAGTATATAAAATTACTTGAGGAATTATATACCAATAAGAGAAAGTTAAGAGGTAACGAGAAGGTCATTATGGGTGAGAATGTTTCTGCAGTATTCAAAAAGGAAATACCTCTAAAGTACATGGATCTAAGTATGTTTACCATTCCCTGTAAGATTAATAACACTATAATTAAAAGATCCATATTAGGTTTAGGAGCATCAATCAATGTTATACCTCGCTTTATCTATGCTTCTTTAAATATAGGCCTTTTAAAAGAGACCAATGTTATCATATCATTAGCTAATCGTACTAATGCTTACTCAGATGGAGTGGTTAAGGATGTTCTGGTACAAGTGAATAAGTTGGTGTTTCTTACAGTTTTTTATATAATGGATATGAATAAGGAAACCCTCTATAATCATATATCCATCTTATTAAAGAGGCCGTTTCTTAACACTACCCAACCTAAAATAGATATTTGTGAGGGCACCCTCATAATAGAATTTGAAGAAAGTAATTTATTTCAATATTTTTAATGCTTTAAAAATATCCTCAAGATGATCATTATGTTTTCTCTATTGATGTGATCAATCTCTTAGTAAAGGAAATGTTTTAATTAAATTGCAGAGATCAATTAGAATCAACTATGACTAAGCAACTAAAGCTAAAATCCATTAATGATGTTAAGTTAGGAGAGGAGCTAATTGAGATTGAAGCTACCTTGTATTCTTTGAAAACCTCACCTATAAGGTATGAAATTGGTTCCGTACAATTACCTGAATCTTACTAGAGGCTATTACCTTCTGATGTACAGGTACACGATATGGAGTTGAAACCACTACCCACTTACTTAATGTATGCATATTTGCTGAAAAATCAAAATTTTCCAATTATTATTTGTACAATTTTAACTTTTGATTAGGAAACTAAATTGTTTCATGTTTTAAGAGAGCACAAGAAAGCTATTAGATGGATAAATTACAAATATTCAAGGAATAAGCCCTTTGATAGTATGTCGTAACACTACAACAAAATAACTAAACTTAAACTATAGCTAGTAATGGGTCTAGGTTGAACCCATAGAGATTAAATCAAAACACTTTTCTAAATTATATTTATATGTATAAGGGGTTTGGTTTGATGCAATTAGGAAAACAAAGTAAAATTGTTTGACGCAATTAGGAAAACAAAGTAAAATTGAACTTATGAAAGCAAATCAAATTGAACATCATAAAAGTAAGATAATTGGTGAATGATTTTGGAATCTAGTTCTCGGTTCAATCGCAACCTACACGTAAATAAGCATACTTCATTGTATTATTATTTTCACACCTCTCAGAAAATATTGATCATAGATTAATAACAAGCTCTGTTAACCCCAGTTTTCCCTTATATCACGTTTAATCAAAATAAGCTCTTTAAGTAAACCTAGCTATCGAATAACCTAGAACAATCTTTCTAGATTTAGTCCAAACAGTCACATTACGAATAAGGAAAATTGACCATTATAAGCAACACCGACACAAGCTTAGGTCATTTAACTTGTGTTACATTATCCCTAATGATTCAATGTCATTAGTTGCCACAAATGAATCCAAAACACAACTATTATGTATTATATTTGAGATTCCAGCAATGGGTTACATAAAAGCAATCTAATGAACACATTCAGATCATATTTACAGAAACACCCAAGTTAATAAACATAAAATAATACAAACAATCCCTAAAGAGAGAAGGATTTAACAATACATAATGACGATATGCTCAAATGTGATCCACGACACTGATTGCACCTCTGAACCAGAATAAGGAAGATAAACCTCTATAGATCCCAAGGAGGTAAATTTTTCTACCCTTTCTCATGCCTTCAAAATTATTCCACCCTCTTTGGCCACTCAAAATGTCAATTTATAGTAAAAACTAGGTTTTTAGGCATATGCACTGTTGGGTGCTCGCCCATTCATCCAACCATGCAAACCAATAAAAATGCATCATTCAAAATAGTGCACAACCATGGAAAATAAAAAATTTCCAATCACCATCAAGTGCATCAACTTGCACGACCATGCAGGTTGATGCACAGTCGTGGAAATGGATGCATGGTCGTGCATTTTGCACTATATGGTGGATTTTTTATGTCTTGCATTTTCCTATCCCATATTTACTCTAATTTTGAAATCAAGATGATGGTTCACATAATGTGCTTTTAACTAATTTCAGCTCTTGAACTTTTAAGTTGTGCCCAAAACCAAAATGAGTTTCTTAAGCGTTTCATATCATTAATTACTAAATGTTGTGAAGTAAATGTATAAACAATTAAGCACATATAAAGTTCCCCTACATTTAGCTTTTGACTGTCCTTGGGCAAAACAACAAAATCAAAGTCACAAACCAAATCACTTACTTATTTTCCCATATTTCCTAATAATAGATAGCCATAAGTAAAAAGAAATATCTTTCAAAACCACATCATAAACTTAATATTAAATGCCTCTACTCATGATTAATCAATAATCATTACCTTCAGATATTGAGCAACCTAAGAGTAGAATTTGACAAAATGTGTTTAAGAATAAGATAGATTTATAGCTGCAGTTAAACACCATTTATGATCAAGACATTTTAGAACTTTGCATAGCATTTCATTTCATTTCTCCACCGCTAAGATTCACATGCATAATCATAAATCAAATGAATTTTCTAAGATTGTGATATGGAAAGGGTTAAGGTGAGAAGTATTTGAATAATGTAGCACAAAAGCCATCAAAGCTAGTGAAGCAAGGAAAACACTCAATATAAAAGCAACATCTCATACCACAATCGTCATAAAGCATAAAGAATTAGAAGGAATCACTCATACAATTGATATGTGTTTAATTGTCGATACTTTTAATTATTTATACTTAGCAATTATTGACATAAAAATGCTTAAGATGCTCACTTTAATTCATATTCGATTTTAGGTACAATTTGAGAACAAAGAAATTAAATAGGATTAATTTGCTAGCTTCAGACACAATAAAGGGGGGCAGCACTTGAGGAATTAAATCAATTAGCACAAGAACCTAGCGTCGTGTTTCTGAGGCAGCAAATTCACGCAAACATTTAATTAGGAGAGGAGGATTTGTTGCAAATAAATTGTGCCACGCTGGACACAAATTAAAGGAGTGACCAATAAGAGGACAGTATCACGTTGGTGGGCGTGACGCAACAAATGTAACTGACGGAGAATGCAACGTTTTTTAGGCAAAATCAATTAAATAGCCAAGGAATAGGAGACAAAAACAAGCTTCAGAATAAATCAAGTGGAGAAATCACGCAAGTGGAACGCAAGCTACAGCTGAGAGTTTTAATTGTCTAATGAGACAATTAATGAGCCAGAGACATGTGACATAAGGAGGAGTAGCAAATTAAACAAGCAGAAATTAAATCAGCAGCTTAATGTGGCGTCAAGACAGGAATCAGCAACAGTGAGGATTAAAATATCAAAAAGCACAGCCAAGACACGCCGAATGCACGAAGAGAGATAGAAATAAATCAGTGTGCAGCGCAAAATAAATGAAGAAGCAAGGAAAGATAATGGTGGCGTTGGCACAAGGAGAATAAATAGAGAACAGTGCCACTAGAGAGAAGACACAAAAATATACGAGGGCAGCAATAGAACGTACATGACGTGAGAGGGAGCTGCCATAGGAGCTACTCAAAGCAATAAACCAATGAGCTGAGTGGCGGCAGTAGTTGAGAGGACGACAGCTTGGCCAGTGAAGCTGGGAGCTGTCGGTTTGGCTGAAGCATCACACGGAGAACAATAGCGCTAGAGGAGCACAGTGAGGCGTAGCGCAAACGACACACAAGGGAGTTACAAATTAAATCCGTCAAATCGATGAACAGTGAAGTGAGAGTTGCGTTGAGGAGAAATCAAAGGTGATTTTTGTTTAGAGATTTTGGTGAGGCATTGAAAGATGGTTTAAGCTATTTTTGGGAAAGTCCCATGAAGAGCTAAATATTCCGACGCCGATTCGGAGATAATATCGACGCCGACGACCCGGATTAAGTATTATTTTAATTATTTTGTTGTTTCTTTCTTTCATTAGGAATTGATTGTGTTATCCTGTTTTAATTGATTTGGGTATTGTGTATGGATAATCGAATTTTCATTATTATTCGGTTATTTGTGTATGAACCCTTTAGGTATTTTAAATTGATGATTTTAATGTGTTCATTGAATCGTTAATTTGAATCCCATTGCTAAAATTTCGATATAATCCGTAATTGTTAAATTGAAATTCATATGTAGCGACTAATGATTCGTAATCATTAGGGATAACATGACCTAGGTTAAATGACGCATCGTATGTGGTTGTTGCCTTAATTAATCGGTTTTCCTAATTCGTAATGCTACTGCCTAATTAAATCTAGAGATCGTATTCTAGGTGTTAGGTGGTTAGGTTTAATTAACGATCGTATCTGAATTAAACAAAACCTAAGGGAAAACTCGGGTTAATTTTTGACCCATGATTAATAATTTCTAGGAGAGGACAAAGAACAACAAATTAATAAAATATGCTTAATTAGGGTTTAGGCTAAGATTGAACCGAAGAACCGGGTCCCTACCAAATTTCCCATTTTTATCTTCTTTGCATGTTTTCTCTAATTTGTTTTTATTAGATAGTTTTATTTTATTTTTCCTTTCAAAAATCCAAAACCCCCTTTTTAAGTATAAACACCGGTTAATTTCATTTCTTAAACTTTACACACACTCTCAGTGGGATCGACTGTAACACCTCACTCTCACGTGACCCGAACCCGACATCGATGGTGATGTCCGAGTCCGTGCCCTGTGAGGGTGGCGTACTACATAACTCAGTATAAATTTTGTTTTTAAAACACAAACATACACTATGCAGAAAATTATTAAAATATATAATTTTCGGTAAATACAATGACCACGGGGGCCCTTTTCATAAATGCAAAATTACTATAGTCCATTGACTTTACAAATTGACTTAATCATTTGTACAAAAATTCAGAAAATACAATTTTATTAGACACTAATGTAGACGCGAACTGATCCCGACCTCTTATTTCACTCACATGCGGTTGTGATACGCCCGTGACCTAACGGGGTATTTTTCTCGATCTTGAAAAATATGTTGCAATTTTGGGTGAGTTTGCGAACTCAGTGAGGTGA
Source organism: Erythroxylum dillonii (assembly GCA_032467995.1). Lineage (NCBI taxonomy): Eukaryota > Viridiplantae > Streptophyta > Magnoliopsida > Malpighiales > Erythroxylaceae > Erythroxylum > Erythroxylum dillonii. Next base: position 1,289 of record JANKYE010719991.1, on the reverse strand, counting down.
CTATCATCGATGGTTCACTCAATTCATGCAACACATCAAGTCACATAACATATACTCACATTGTTGCATATTTGATCACATTTTACAATTTCACTTGAGCAAAGATAATTTATACATTTCATTCAATTATACATACATAACCAAATGAATACATGCAGCACTCAAGCATAACATAGTTGGTTCATAATTCACATTCAGAAGTACCACATGATTGTTACCACAGAAGCATAAGGCATTTTGCCTTTCACTCAATCAAAGAGATTAAATCAAATGCATATGACATGCACATGTGACACTTTTCTAATTTATTTCGGTGTTGTGACCAAGCGCCTGAACTGCCCCAATATGGGCACATAATCGTTGAGCCTGAGGCTCTGAATCACTGTGGGGCTCGAGGCCCAAATACAAATGTTGAGCTTATAGCTCTCGGTGGCTGCTCCGGTCACAACTGTTATTATCTGATCATGCATTCATGCATGGAATGCACATGTCACAATGATTCAGTATATATATGTCACAATCAATACATATGTCACAAATGCTCACATCTTAAGCAAGTAGTTCATAGAATCATAAACAAGTAGCACTTCTATGTCATTGCTTCCTAATACATCGGACCCTCTGTCTGGAACCTATAATCAGAACACAATCCCACCATTATCCACCACAGAATTATAAACAAAATAATAATTGAGGAACCGTCTAGGTCACTCACCAATAGCTTCCGAGCTAATGCCTGGAAGTCTCAGAACGTCGGTGGGTTGACATTCCAAAAGCGCCTCTATAACAGTCGAAATATATAAACATTACTAAATGTACAATCAAAGATATTTAATAATACACATGTAGCGATAAAATGTGTAGAATGCATGTTCGTGACATTTCCGACATTATTCCAAAAATTCTCATTACCAAAATTTCGTCTAAAAATTAGAAAGCCAAAGACACCAAAATTACTCAATTCGGACTTCTATAGGTCCAAATATTAATAAAACAAAGACTAGAAAAATAATTACCCGATCCCCTCACTTTGACCTAATCAATTCACGTCAATTTCATCTTTAAAAATTCCCAATTTTACATAGAAATGAAATTAAATATTTCACGAATCCGTTGCCTCGAGAATCAGGTCAATCGGATGTCGGATGGAAAAGTTATTCATTGAGTGATGTAGCACACCAACCTCGCAGGGCACGGACTCGGATATCACTATTGATGTCGGGTTCGGGTCACGCGGGTGTGGGGTGTTACACTCCTGGTACAGATTGATGCAAGTATGGATGTATGGG
>JANKYE010716210.1:0-10001 GCA_032467995.1 Erythroxylum dillonii | reverse complement strand
AACCCATACATTTCTTAAGCTTCATGAACCAAAATCTTTCTAAAAATCCAACAAATCAAACATACTCTTACCTTGATCCTAGACCAAATGAAGGGTTTCTTGGCTTGAATGGAAGCTCTCATCATCCTCTTCCTTTTTTCTTCTTGAATAAACTTCAAAATTCCTCTTGAAAGCTTAGAAAAATCAAGACCTAGCTTTTTTTTTCTTTCTTCTTTCTCTCCTCTCTCCACCGAGCTCTCTCCTCTCTTCTCTCTTTTCTTGTTTTTTTCTTCTCAATTTCGTTCCTACCTCTTTCGTAAAAGCCAAACAACCCTTCTTATTACAATTATGCCATTAATGAGTGAACAATGATCAATTTACCCTTACATGTAAGCCTTGTAACTTAAATGGCTTAAGTGATCTTCCCAAAAAACCCTCATACATAAACACTCTTGATACTTAATTCAACTAATCCATATTTTAAAATCCTACCAACATCAACATAATAATCAACTCCAAATAAAATAATTAATCTAGCAAGACCTCAAAATCATTTAAAATCATGCTTAACTCCTAAAAATCAAGACATTTTCTAATCAATTGAAGGAATTTGATAGCACTTCCTTCTAGAAAAAGTTCCTCATTGTCTTAATTTTCTAATGACATCTAAATGATTCAATTTGGTTCTATAGTCTAAATGTTATACACCAAAAATTTCAGACTATTCTTATACTGAAACGATATTCTGTGCTTAATTTCCATCCAAAACTTGATATTCTTAAAGACTGAATTAAAACTCAATTTCATCAGAACATTTGTAGCCTTATGTTCCTAGTTTACTCCAAATTAAAAATCATCTTATTTGGATAACTAGAGCAAAAGTTATGGCTAAAACACCAAAGTATACTCAATGAATATGTTTCAATTATATTTTCCAGCTTTTAGCTTCCAACATTTCATATATAACTCATCTTGTATCAAAACCATCTTTTCTATTCCATTTCAAATTCAAGAATTCTCCTTTTCTTTACACATAAATAATTGCCAAAAATTTGTAATTTAATAGAAAGGTTCGGGGTCCAATAGATTAGGCTTTTCTTGTGACATGATGAAGGAGATAGCATATTCTTGAAGAAATAAGGTGAAGGAATTAAACAAAATCAACGTCATCCAGTGGGTGAGAAAATGTCGTGAGATGGAGAAGAAGAATGAAGAATGAAATGAAGAAGAAAAGAAAAGAGAGAATTTAGCCAAAGGTGAGAAACAAATGAATATTAGTCTTGTAAGGGTAAGTTGTGAAAGTGAGGTGTGTGTCATGGCAAATGACACTTGTCACTTGCCACATGTCACCATCTTGTGGGCTTTAATGGGTCCTCATTAATAACCAATTCATTTATCTCCAATTTCTAATCCAATTCACCCTTAATTTTCAATTACATATGTCACTAAATCCTAATGTCATTCATCAAAATTTTTATGGCCGTCTGACACTTATTTATGCTACTATTCATCAATTATCTCACCATTTGGCATTTTCCTAGTCCAAAAATATCCTTAATTCTAGAAAATTCTCAAATTTTACTAAAATTCTAAATTAATAATTTAATTCACCAGATCAATTTTTAAGGCAAAAATATTCACTATCCCTATTATAATCACATTAAAACAATCATTTATACCCGGAAAACGTCAAATGAGTGCATGAACAAATCATTGTAATGTGTGAAAAATTCAAATTCTTATGTGTATATGAAATTGATATGTGTATATGTTAACATTACGCATGAGTATGAAATGCATTTTTCTTATCTCTCATTGCCCCTTCTCATTTACAAAAATCTGGGGTTCCAACCCTTTGTATGGGAACAAGATTTTATTGTAACACTTAGCAATTATTGATATGAAATTGCTTAAAATACTTACTTTGACTCACATGTGATTTTAGGTACAATTCGAAAGCAAAGAAGTTAAAGTGATTCAAAAGCACGATATTTGGGTCATTTTTCGAAGATTTATATTCACTTGTTTTTTTCTTAAAATATTCACTTTGACTCACATGTGATTTTAGTTACAATTCGAAAGCAAAGAAGTTAAAGTGATTCAAAAGCACGATATTTGGGCCATTTTTTTTGAAGATTTATATTCACTTGTTTTTTTGAGCAAGAAGAAGATTATAGCACATAAAGACAAGAAATGAAAACATAAAGAAAATGAATTAAAGTTGCTCTCGGCTATGCATGTCCCATGCAAGAACGTGAGTTCAAATTTAATGGAAAGCATTTGAATTAATTGGTAAAACAATGAAGGGAGCATCAATTGAAGCTAAATCACGTAGCATGCAGCAGGTGGATAGCAAAAGCATCAATACAGCAGCAACAAATATGCAAAATGCAACAGCAGGTGGAAGCATAAAGAGGAGAGCTGAGAAGAACACAACACAGCATCTAAGGACAAGGAGCAGCTGGGAAATGTGAGCAAAATGCAGACATACAGACGTAACACAAACGCTTTCAATAAGCGCTGTTGGTTTTAAAGAGGGTGTGAATAGAACCAGTGGACTAACAATTAAATCATAAAATAGAATAGTAGCACAGAAGAAAGGGAGGCGTAGTAGAGAGCCATGGGTGGTTTTTCGGTGGGACATTTTCAAGGGACAAAGCTATGATCATTTGGAGACCCATAGAGAGGTATCATCCCGACATCAGTTCGGAGGTGAAATCGATGCCGATGACTCGGGTTAAGTGTATTTCACTGTTTTTGTTGTTTCTTTCTTTTATTAGAAATTAATTGTGTTATCTCATGTTAATTGATTTGGTTATTATGTATGGATAATCGTATTCTCATTATTTTTTGGTTATTTGCATGAACCCCTTAAGTATTGTGAAAAGATGATTTTAATGCATTCATTAAATCATTTATTTGCAAACACATAACTAGAATTTTGATATAATCCGTATTGTTATGTTGAAATTCATATGTAGCGACTAATGATTCATAATTATTAGGGATAACATAACCTTTGTTAAATGACGCTTCGTATGTGGTTGTTACCTTGATTAATTAGTTTTCCTAATTTGTAATGCTAATACCCAATTGAATCTAGAGATTGTATCCTAGGTTAACAGTAGTTAGGTTTAATTAACGGTCATATCTTGATTAAACAATAACTAAGGGAAAACTCAGGTTAATTATTAAACCACGAGTAATAGTTGCTAGGAGGGGTTAGAGAACAACAAATAAATGAAATATGTTTAATTAGGGTGAAGGTCGAGATTGAATCAAAGAATAGGGTCCCTATCAAATTTCTCACTTTTATCATTTTTTGCATATTTTCTTTAATTTGTTTTTATTTGTCTAGTTTCATTTTATTTTCTAAAACCCAAACCCCCTAAACCTAAACACTTATTAATTTCTTTTCAACAACTTTACACACTCTCTCTAAGGGATTGACCTAGACTCACCACTATTATGGTAGTAGTCTAGTTTTTATTTTGATTAGCGTTACGACTTAATGTAAATTTTGGCGTTGTTGCTAAGGAGTGCGATACTTTAGTTTTTTATTGTGATTTTAGTTGGTGTTTTGTATATATTTGTTTATAATTGATTTCTTTTTAGTATTTCATGGTCTTTCATTGTTTTATTTTGTGTTTGTGTTTTAAAAAAAATTCATAGATGGAAGTGATTTTTCTTTAACTCTTACTCTCAATCCTATAACTAAGGTTGGACTGATCAATCTAACTTTAGTTATAGATGGGATAATCATCAAAATTACTTCGATGACAGTTTGCAAAATGCACAACAATTCTTGTAAAGACCCGAAGTTTCTTATCATGATTCAAGTACATCTCCGGAAGAATTGATGAATGTTGTGATTGCCAACAATCTCCAATTTCAACAGAGCCTACAATAGCAGTTGCAACAGTTCTAGCAGGAAATGAGGCATATAACAACTAGAAACTAGAACTTATTAAGCTAAATGGGTGAAATGGCAGTGAGGATCGAACGCCTAGAATAAGAAATGGAAAAGGAGCAGCCATATCAGCCCGAGGTATACCCAATGGATGCTAGTGCGGAAACCTTTATAGATTGATGAGGAGCTTAAGAATTTTGAGAGCAATATTTATGGAATTGCATGTAAAGAAGAAGTTGAGGAGGAGCTCGAACCAGAAAAAGACATATCATTTAGCTCAGAGGTGAGTACTGAGTTCATGATTATTTTTTGGAGTAACTCTTCACCTTTACATAGTAGATTAGAGGAATTAAATGAGGAAGAAAGAGGCGAAGGGATATTTGAGATCTTTCCAGAGTGTATGGACTCAGTCAAGATTGAAAGTCAGAGGATACGAAAGATGCTAAATATGACAGAACATCAAATAAGACCCTATTCCGAAGAACCTCACATGGAGGAGCCACATATGACACTTAAAGATCACAATTTTGTCACGTGAGGAAGAAATATGGACTAAAGGCGGTTATCAAACTAAAACAGCACTCAGTACTCAACTTCAAGACAAGTTTTAAAACCCTTAGGGATAGAATTAAAATTCAATTTCTTCATAAAATTGTATCTGTATGCCTCCATTTTAATCTAAATTAAAAACCATCCCGTTTTGGATATTTACATGTCAATATATGGCCAAAATATAGATGCATGTTTTGTGAAAACACTCCACCTAACATATTCCAGCACACATTTAACTTTGTTTTCAACTTTACTTTGTCTCAAAACTATTATCCTACTTTTTATCATTTCAAGACAATACACTAACCTTTTCTTTGGCTTTAATCTCATTTTAGTTCATCTTTATAACAACTACTAATAATCCACGTGATTACACCTGAAAATAGAACATGAACATATATCATCCCTTTATAAATTTTTGCATTCATTCTACAACATTTAAAATGATCATTTTAGCTAAAAATCATCTCTCTAACAATTTATAAATTATCCTTCACAATATAAACAAAAACAAGACATCTATGATGTAGCACCCCACTCTTATAGGGCATATCCCCAAACATATCGATGGCATTCGAAAATACACATTATAAGGGTGGTGCGTTATGACGGTCTAACAATGAAACTCATTAATTTTTTTTCAAACATCACACGTATATTTAGGAAATCAATAAATGTTTTTCGATCCATTTTATTCAAAATTAATTTCAATTGCAATTGGTACAATCATTATACAAATCATCATAATTTTAGTAGTCATTTAGGCCCATTACAGAAACAAAACACTATTAGTCATAATGTCATTACAAAACAGAATTTTTCTCATATACATGTGGTACAATAATTACGAAATACAAATTTTGATAAAAATAATGAAATACAAGTGTAGATGCAAGCTGATCTCGACCTCTATCTCTTACTTGAATACAGTGGCTAGACTCTAATTTGTCTAATTGGAGATCTTCTCTAAGCATGAAAAATATTGCAAATTTTGGATTAAGTTTTGTGAACTCAATGAGTAGACCATCGTCGATGGCTCACTTAATCACATAATACATCAACTCATACAATCACATATTTCACATCGTTTCATTTATCATCTTATAGCATCATAAAACTCTTTTGTTCACACTTTTCACATTTCACTTTCAGAGCAGTCAAAAAGTTTATTTTGATCATTTAATACATACATATCAATTATGTATGCAATGCATATGAGACTCACTTTCAATTGTTATTTTTGTGACCGAGTGTCTATAACTATCCCATATCCATTGTGGATACCGGGCTCATGATAACTGTCCCTTCTCCATTGGGGATACAGGGCTTATTATACATAGTGAGCCTTTGGCTCTTAATCACTTTCTAAGCTTTAAGATCTTTTTCGGTGGCTACTTTGATCACAAAAGCCTTTATACGTTATGATGCATTCATGTAATGGAATGCATCACATGTATTCAGTCAATCATGTGTGCTCAATGTTACACATTCATATTCACTATCACAATCTTATTCACATTTGTCATCAAACCTTAGTCCGACATTCAACATATAATGTTGAGTATCACTCATTTCATTCACATTCACATTCACATTTTTTCATAAAAACTTGATCCAGCATTCGACATAGAATGTTGAGTATCACTTATTTCATTCACATTCACATTCATATTTTTTCATCAGAACTTAGTCCGACATTCAACAATCAAGTTGAGTATCACTTATTTGGTCAAATTCATATACAGGGAGCACTTCCAATGTGATATTTATGCATCAAATGCCTCGAACATTCAATGTTCGACATCAACACTTTCACATCACATAATAATTCATTACAGAAATTTAAACAGAACAATCATTTAAAGTAAGACCATCTAGGTTGACTCATAATATGCTCCAGATTAGCATTAGCTTTCATTATCCGAAAACATCTAGATGCAGACATTTTGTCCTGCACATCAACATTATGCAATACACACATTGTACACACATTATTAATTGCACAATTACATAAACAGTCAATTGTACACACACACACACACCTTATCATGTCTCCTTAATCATGTCTCTTGATCAATCAAACCTTATCATTTGTATGTGTCTAACTTATTCTTATGTTTACACCTCAAGAACACTTGGCTATTCTTACATCATAGTTCAATTAGTCATCATTCCTTTTCTAGCAGTATATGCTCTCATAATATCCAATTCTCATTCACCTTTACTTTATACATATTGCTATCTCTTTTAAATCACAACTACTATCATATGAACAACTTCATTCCCATTATACTTATGCCTTTGGTACTTTGATATCAACAACTCATTCACTAAGATAGAACCTCAATTATCGTCTCATACATATCACATATTTTGTTAATTAATCCAAGCGTCAATCTAGCTTTTCTCAAAAACAGATTTTTGGGTCAATATTGCATAGCCATTTTTACAAGAAAAATGAGGTGCTTGGGCAATTCCTTCTAAAATAATGTTCCCACATGTCTTCAGTTTCTAATGAACTAAAGTTCATACAATTTGGTTCAGTTTTTTGCAAGTAATACATAAAATAGGTCAGACTATACTCAAACTGCAACAACACTTAGTACTTAAATTCGAGCCAAAATTTGAAACTTTTAGAGATAGAATTAAAATTCGATTCTTTCATAAAATTTGTATCCATATTTCTGTAGTTTAATCTAAACTTAAAATCATTCCATTTGTATGTCTACAAATCAAGATATGGCCAAAATACATATGCCTGTTCAGTGAAAATACTCCATTTAACAAATTCCAACATATTTCATCATTTTCATCCTAAACTCATCAATCAATCATTATCAATACTTTCTTAATGAATTCAGATAACCATGAAATTTTATGGAGAGGAAATAAAATTTATGAAGAGTTCGTGGTTCAAATTTCAAGTCAATCAGAGGTCCGGAGAAGAAGTTATGGTTAAAATAGTGAAGGGTGTCGAAATTGTCTAAAAACATAACACCACTATCATGATCGTGCACTTCCTGTTGAATCCTCTTTGTCACGATCATGCTTATGCAAGATCGTGCACCGCCTGAATTCTCCCTTTTATCATGATCATGCATTGCTTGATTTTTTGCTTTTTTCACAATCGTGCAACTCCTCTTAGGCTCCTCATTATCACGATTATGCTTATGCTTGTGCACGATTGTGCACTGTCTCATATTTCCTCTTTGTCATGTTCGTGCGTCTAAATGATCATGCAACCTCCTTGAGGGTTCCTCTTTATCAAGCACGATTGTGCAGCTCCTCTGAGGTTCCCTCTCTATCACGATAGATGAACATTACCCAAATTTTATGTAACTGCATATTTTCATCACCAGTTCTTCTCTTTTGCTTATTTTAACGTTTCTAACTTATATTCTCATTATTTCCTATTCATTTCTACTTCCATTTCAGCTCAACTCATTCAAACACAAATCAAAATCTATGATTGATCATAAACATTAAAAACATAACATATCATTTACGCATATTCATCATATTTTTTGCACTTCTTCATCTTCTTTATCACCTTCATTTCATCTCTAACTATCACCTTAATCCTTCACATTTCAAGACATCACATTACACTAGTCTTTTCTTTTACTCATACTCACTTTAGTTCATCTATAAAACACCCAAAGAGATATATGTTAATAACAGTTGAAACAGAGCATATGCAAATCATCTTTTTATGAAATTTCTGCACTCTTTTTACATCATCATAATGATCATTCTAACTCAAATCATCTCAACAACGACTTATGGATTATTGATCATCATCATATGTGAAAAAGCAAGAGATGAACATACCCTGGTTTTCTCATTCACGTTTCAGCATATACATATCACCATTTTATAATCATTTAACTGTTAACTAACATCAAAGATGCTTTATTCAACAAATAAAGAAGAGTGGTGCTTAAGACTTGTTTACGCTTCAAGATCTTCAACCTCTTTATGTTTTCTCTTAACCCTAGCTTTCTTCTCTCACTCATGAATCATCATTCAAGGGTGGTAAGGTAGGGTCTTTAGTAAGAAATGAAAAAGACAACGAAATAGTAGTAGCAAATGAAAGGTGAAAGCAAGTTTCAACGTGGATGGGTGAGAAGTGGGTATTGGGGATGAAGAAAAATAAAGAAGATGAAGAATGAAAATGAAGAGAGAGCATTTAGCTAAAGAAATAAAATGAAAGACTAAATAGTTGTCCTTCATTTAGGCTATACGTAAGCGAGGTATGTGGCAAGGCAAGTGACACATGTCACCACCTTATAGTCTCCACTTGGTCTTTTATTTAAGTAGTCCATTTGTCTCTAATTTTTAATTCAATTGTCTCCCAATTTTCAATGTCATATTCTTAACAAATCCTAATACCATTAACCAATTATTTCAATTGCCCATAAATCAAATTTTTTGCTACTTAGTATTTTTCCTAGTCCAAAAATATCCTTAATTCCAAAAAATTCTCATATTTCACCAAAAAATCTAATTTACTACTTAAACACACCAACTCATTTTTTAAGATACATAATCCATAATTCACATTATGATCACAGTAAAACAATCATTTATACCTGAAAAATGACAAATGAGTGCATGAATAATTCATTGTAATATGTGTACTAATCAAATTCATGTGTGTGTATGTTAACATTATGTATAAGCATGAAATACAATTTTCTAATCTCTCTGTTGGGACCCGATCTCGGGACCGAACCCCAACGGAACAACAAAAAATGGAAACGCAATGCGGACAAAGTGCGGAAGTGAAACAAAAGCAAAATTGATGAATCGAATCGGAGGGCCTAAAGCGGCAGAATCGCCTCGGAGAATTTTAACTAATCAAATCGAAACAAAGAAACGGTTCAATCGAAGCGAAACAAATGACCGACATCCGGTAACGAAAATTCTTACGTTGGAAACCCTAAGACTAATCCGAACTCCGGTAGATTTTTTTCCTTTCTTTTCTTTTCCTTATTTTTTTCATTCTTTTCTTTCTCAAATTATTCAATCTTATACAAATCAAACAAAACCATACAATTTCTCATAATAGTCTTTCATCTTGATTTAACCTTATTCAAAACAAAACCAATCCATATTATCTTCCTACTGGAAATTTCATCCTCAATAATGCTTAATTCATAAAATTTTTCTTAATTTATTTTTATTCTTATTCTTTACTCAATCATTTTAACAAAAATTCGACAGCATAACGGCTGCATTTTAAGAAACTCAAAAATTTCTGCAAACCAATCAAAAAAATACTTCTAAATTTTTCAAACAAACTCTAAATCATCGGATCTCCCGTTCGGAAATTCAAACACAAACAAACGCAATTCTAGGCCTAAACACTTCAATAAGTCTCAAAACCATAGTCCAAACTCAGAATCAATTCCATTCATATACAATCACAATCATCTTTTAAATTATCATCATATGCAATTTCCATTCATATCCAATCCCATTCATTCATATACATCTCAATTCAATATATAAATCCATAATTTACTTACATCATCCAATTTCATAATCATACATAAAC
>JANKYE010716177.1:0-10002 GCA_032467995.1 Erythroxylum dillonii | reverse complement strand
AACTCAAATATGAAGCCTGATGGTTGGACTAATATTAAGAGGGAGCTTAAAGTGGAAACTCCTATTAATCATGGAAAATATTTGAGCTTATCCTCTTTAATTGGGAGAAATAAAAAGCATGTTTTCTCATTTATTAAAGACCGCATTCACAAACAATTGCTTAGTTAGAAGAATAAATTTCTTTCAAATGCAGGCAAAGAAGTTATTATTAAAACAGTTTTTCAAGCTATTCCCTTATACTGCATGAGTGTTTTCATGACTCCGTAGTCTCTTTGTGATGAATTACAGCGGATGATGAATTCTTTCTGATGGGGATCAAAGGATAGTAATAGGTTTATTTATTGGGCTAATTGGAATAGGTTGTGTCCCAAAGAAATTTGGAGGTTTAGGCTTTCGAAAACTTCGCTACTACAATTTAGCACTTCTTTGCAAACAAGGCTAGCGTTTTATTAATTACCCTTAATCTCTTCCAAGCCGTATTTTCAAATCTAAATATTTTCATGATGAGGATTTTTTAGAAGCTTCTGAAGGGTCTCACCCAAGCTTTGTATAGAAGAGTATTTGTCATGCAAAAAAGTTGCTTACTGAAGGTATTCGGTGGAGAATGGGAAATGGAGAAAGGTTAAGAATTTTTTAAAACCCATGGCTGAATGATAATGACAATTTCTTTATCAATTCGGCCCCTCTTGATGGCATAGAAAACATGAGGGTTAGCGAGTTTCTTTCAGATAATAGACAAGCTTGGGATATGAATTTAATTAATGGAGTTTTTGCTCTGTTGGATGCAGTTCAGATTTTGAGTATCCCAGTGAGTAATAGAAGACCTTCCGATAAGCTTATTTGGCATTTCACAAAAAATGGAGTTTACTCGGTAAAAACGGGGTATAAAATTGCCATTGAAAAATTCTCAAATATTCGTGATTTTTGTGTTGAAGGTGATTGGAATTGTTTTTGAGGATTTTTTGCCGTGTAAAACATAGCTTGTTGCAAGGGGTGTTTCTATTGATACACAATTCTCAAGATGTGGAATTGGGGAAGATGAAAACTATGTGTTATTTAATTGTGTTTTTGCTGCAAACACTTGGCATATCAAAAGCGTGAATTTTTATAATACTCATGCAGTGGATATCATTTGGGGCATTCTTAAGGATACAAATAAATTAAATATGCAAAAAATGGGGGCAATCTTATGGAGCTTATGGTACCATATAAATGTTTTTATTTGGTAACAAAAATATGTTTCTTGCACTAATGTGATTTCTTTGGTTGATAGTTATATTATCTCTTGGAACCAAGCTCATGTTGCCTTGGGGGAAAGTTTCATCTCGTACTCCTGTTATCCCACCTCAACGAAAATGGAAGAAACCAGCCCCATCTTGGTTGAAATGTAATATTAACATTGCACCTTTCTCGAAAGCCTCAAGCACAGGTTTGACTACTATTTTACAGGATGAAAATGATAACTTTATTGAAGCTTTTTTCTAATTTGATTAATATGGTGGTGAACCTTGTTGTTGCTGAAGCCTTGGCCATAAAGGAAGCTTTATCTTGGCTTAAAGCTTTATCGTATGATATTTGGCTTATACAGAGACAGAAATTTTATTGGAAAGGACTTTTCTTCACATAGGATAGTCTTGATGTTGTTTTCCACCATCTCTACACGCATCAGATACCTTATTACAAATTTCTAGGTTGGTACCTATAATTGCTAAAAGTCCTTTTTATCTTTTCTGGAAGTTGAAAGCCGTGATTGAGAAGGCGAAGATGAAGCCGAACAACAAACACATTCCAACATGTACACCTGCAACCACTCCAAGAAAATCATGTCGAAAACCGAAATAGTTCCTCAAGTATTCTTCAACTGTTTCGCCAGTTTCCACTGTTTTTGTTACGTCTCCAAATTGTGAAGCAACTAATCCGTACAATGTCCAAGCTATAGGACAGGCCCAGTAGTACCATCTCCACCACACAGGAATGCTCTGTGACAATGTAGACAAAAAGGGTTACGACCGATCATTTCAACTTGAAGATTTACAGAAACAGATTATAAGGTAATGAGAACTTTACAGGACGTGGAACGATAAATCCTGAGAAAAGGTTCCAGATCATGAAAAATGCAGTTGCGACTATAGCAGCAACGTTGTGGTTGGGTGTCACAGCCACGGACGTCATCCCATACATTGTGAAGAAGAAGAGGCTGAAGAACGTGAAGAACATGTACCAACAAAATTTAACAGCTGTCCATTCGAAGGCGATCATGGCATAAACTATGATCCCATATACAAGGGTCTGCATTAGTAAGTAAGGCAGTTCAATCATCACCTGCAAGGCAAAAGTAAGATGATATATCAAAAAGCAAAGGAGCTCGAGAAGTAAGGCTGGTTGCATTGCTAACATTTGACACTCACCTGACCAAAGGCGTATGGAAGTGCAGAATACATTCCCGCAGCTCTTTCTCTGTAAAAGACAGTCCTCTCAATGGCTACAACAGGCTGCACTGCTGTACAGTTCTGAAATCCTAGGAAAAGAACAGCAGCATACATAGAACCCATTGCATTGAAGATGTCTTGAGAGTTGCTCCTGAAATTTATCGACATTAAAAGTCATATATTAATCCCGATAACTAAATGCTTCATTTCTCATTACCTTTTGTTGCCTAGATCCCAAAATATTGTACCAAACATCAATCCTATGAATGTTGAGAATATTTGTCTCACTGCAGTATATGGTGGGTTTCGCCAATAAGACCAGTACTGTTTCCACAGGCAGGCCCTACATTGAGTTGAGAAGGACTGAGAATATTGTGTTGGGAAGTATAGATCTTTTGAACCTGGTGGGGCTACACTTAGTTCCTTGATCAATTCCTTAGTTCTCCTGTAATAGTCCACCGTACAGAAGTGAAATTTGGATATATTTGCAACATTTCATCTTGATATTAAGCTCGTCATCTAAAAATCCAACAATACTATATATGTACCAAACTTTTTCTCTTGTCCTTTAGTACTAATGTGATCACCTGTATAACTCTGAGTTCTTGAATATACTGGAGAAGTCAACCCCAAGTGCTTCTTCTTGACCGGATGAAGTAATCTCCAACATCCATGTTGCAGGATTGTAGCCCTTCTTAATTTTGGGGACTCCTTCAATTCCCTTCATAATTTATAAATTAGAGAAGTAGCGAAGATGAGAGACAGTAGAACCTTAGATACCTCGCGTCCGTTTGCCTCACCTCAAAATAATCGATAAGATGGCAACCATAACGACCTATAGGACCGACATAAATTTCCTGTCCTCCCCTCTTCATCAAGAGTAACTGCAACGGGAGAGAAACGAGATATTCAGCCAGAACAAAACAGGATTTGGTCGCCCATTATAGATAATAGATACACTCTCACCTCATCAAATGCATCAAATATGTCTATGCTTGGCTGATGTATTGTGCAGACTACAGTTCGTCCAGTGTCCACGGTGTTCCGCACCGTTCTCATGACTATGGCTGCTGCCCTGGCATCAAGCCCAGAGGTTGGCTCGTCCATGAAAATTATAGACGGGTTTGCCACAAGCTCGACTGCAATTGTTAGTCTCTTCCGCTGCTCAATTGAGAGACCATTCACACCTGGCAATCCAACAAGCGCATCTCTTAAGGTGGTCAGCTCCACCAGCTTCATCACTTCATCAATGAACATCTGCCACGCATCAATGTAATCCAATCTCAGTTGTTATCTTTATTGATTTGTATTCCAAAAAGAAGGGATAAGAGTAAGAGATAATGAAATTTACCTTCCTTTTGTCAGAATTCACCTCAGGAGGTAGTCTTAGCCACGCAGAGAAAAGCAATGACTCGTACACTGTGACATGAGGAGAATGGATATCAGTTTGTTCACAGTATCCAGAGACGCGAGCAAAAGTTTCTTGCTTCTTTGGGTACCCAGATATTAAGATGTTTCCATCAATATAACCGCCGGTTTTTCTCCCAGCCAAAACATCCATTAATGTTGTTTTCCCAGCACCACTTACACCCATGAGAGCCGTCAGAACCCCTGGCCTAAAAGCACCGCTTACACCCTTTAAAAGTTGTAGACGATCCTCAAGAACACCCTGAGCTTTCATTTCCTTTGAACAGGCGCATAAATTTGTTGACGTGGTGGAATTAGTAGGTCAGATTCTTGAGACTTAGACATTGATAAGAATAAATGAGGTTCAACACTTATCATTCAATCAAATAATTGTGTACCTGCGGCATGTCTACAGAATATCTTATATCCTCAAACGTGATAGACAGGGGCTGAAATGGAAGGACCATTCCCCTAGTCTTGTTCTGTGTGTTCTCACTACCGCTACCCACCCTTGCTGATGAATTTCTGGACGAGACCCTTCTCTGGATTTCACTTCCTCTTCCTGCGTTGATTTTATAGCGCCTAAGCTAAAAGCTTGAATCACAAAGCCAGCATAAATCCTAACATTTCACTCACCTGAAGTGTTTGTATATAGTTGAATAGACCTCCCCGTTACGTTAGCATTCTTCTCAGCCAAGGCCTCTTTGGATAACGTTGCTTGATGCTTTCCAAAAGCTGCAGCGGTTTCAGTCATCAGTAGCTTGGTTTAATATTACATAACCTGAATCGCAAAGCTGGAATACTTACGATCAAGATATTTTAGAGCCAAAATGAAGAGAAAATTGGATAGAAACATATATCCAATCAAAGCTCCTACTCCAAGCCAATACCAATAAGCATGAGGAAAGATTCCTCTAGATTTCAAAATAGTAATCCCTATTGGCTCTGTGGAATTAGGAGGAACCTGCAATGCATGCATTTAATCCCCCATTGGTCAAACATTTCTTCTCGTTGTTTAGCTACAAGAGAATGGAACTTACATGTCTCCACTTATGTCCAAGAAACTCGTTTACAGATACACCGTTTTGCACATACATCATTGGGGAGACCCAGTAACCCCATATCCACCATTTCTTCACATTCTCTGATACAATAAAATTTAGTTTTTGAGCAACAGGATACAAAATACTTCACCAGACAAATGAATACAAACCATCATTATTATCTTATTGTTATGTTACAAATGAAATGTGGAGAAAGAGAAAAATGCAGGATATCAAATACTTGACCTCTTGAAATGATGAATCCTCCTAGAATTAGCACTGCTAGCAATGCAAATGACCCAAGCGTATTAGCGACAATGATGTTCCTTCCTAATGCAGCTATCATGCGGAACAGTCCTGAGGCCATCTGACTAGTACACGCCAGTATCAAGAAGTGCTTCAAAAACCTGCCATCAGGATTTTATTAACCTGGAATCTTCAAATTCAGACCCCCCAAAAAAAAAAAACAAGAAGAAAAGCAGTCACAGGTTCTGTATTCCCACCTTCCGACATTTGGGTCAAAGCCTATGACATAGTAAGTCATGATCACCCATACCGCAGTTTCTAAAAGAGTGATTGGGATCTTGAGAATCCATGTGGGCATAGCATATGCCCATGAAGGATAGAAAAGAAAGTCTCTCTGCTTGTAGAACACAGGAAGTTTCATGACAGACATAGCAAGCTCTGAGAAACCGTTGAACATACTAACGATAACTGCGAAAAAGAGAGCGCCCATGTATATCCCGCCGTCTTTGATCGTATCATGATGCAGCTTGGTTCTCAAAAATAGAGTAGCTGTTACGAAAGCGAGAATAATAAGCTGAAAATGGGGAAAAATAGAGCATTAGTTAACCTTAGAGGATCATTATTATTATCCAACTATATGAAGCAAGCCCTTTGGCAATTGCAGATGAACTCTGGGATAAAAATTTATATATTTATGGTAAAAACTCACTTGGCTCATTTTAAAGATATACACAAAAGAGTTCCTCTTCATCAGTAAAAATTCTCTTGAAAAGCAAGCTTTGATAAGTTCCTTCTTGCTGACGCCAAAAGTTTTGGTTGTTAAAGCAGCAGGGTGTCCTTTGGACTTGTCAAATGGTGTAGCAAGCTCGTTTCCTAGTCTTCGACCAATGTCAAATGTCCGAAAAGATTCAGCAAATTCCTTCACTGAGACATAGATATAAGGTTGGTCATTACGACCCCAATATTGCTCTTGATCTTTGCGCGATGTCACCTGTTGAATTATCAGCAGCATCAAAAAAGAGGTTTGGAATTAGTATTGTAATCATATTCCGTTCACTGGGGATATACTTGTTTTAATATGGATTGGTTGGTGGACTTACTTCTTGTAAGAAGTCAGCAGTTCCTTTTCTCTCAGGGCATTTGAAGCCCATGTATTCAAAGAAATCCAGCACATTTTCTCGAGGACCTTGGTAAACAATGCGTCCATCCGACAGAAGGATTAAATCGTCAAACAGGTCAAAAGTTTCAGGTGCAGGCTGGAGCAGAGAGATTAGAGCAGTTCCATTTAGAATGTGAATGGTTTGCCTCAGACAGTTCACTATTTGGAATGTTGTTGAACTGTCCAAGCCTGTTGATATCTCATCCATGAAAAGAGCTCGTGCCGGTCCAACCAACATTTCCCCTGTATGTATTTCTTTTCTTTTTAAAAGATTGTATTATTAATTGCAAAAGACTTCCCAAAGTGTTTTCTTCAGTTTTACCTGTTGTAACTCGCTTCTTTTGTCCACCGGAGATGCCACGAATCATTTCATCTCCAACCATGGTGTCAGCGCAAACTTCGAGTCCCAATATCTGTGCAAATCAAAGCAACAAACATCTTTCATTTGTATCTTCTATAACTACCATTTTACATTTTTACTTGGTACCTTGAGAATATAATCTGTAACTACATTCGTCTCCTGCCCTTCACATGCTGCAGCCTGTAGAACGCAAGTCAACTAAATGGTCAGACCATTAAGATATTGATAGATATATATTTCCTCAAACAATTCCTTACCTTCATGTAGAGATCGATATCCGGATCTGGTTTGATATTTGCTGCCTTCTCCCTTCTTGCTAGCTCTGTCAACATATCTGCATGATTTGCAATTCCACAGAAATTCATCAAATTCGTTGCAGCTGCTATAAATATCGAACCAGTGAAATGTTAACTCACCGTAGCTTGTTCCAATCCCTTGGCATCTTGCAGAGAACGCCAGAGTCTCTCTAACTGTCATTTCTCCAATGTGGAGATCGTATTGACTAATATAAGCTGAGGACCTTTGTGCCACAAACTCGTCCATTGAATGGCCGTTATATGTAACACTTCCCGAAAACTGAAATTTTCTTTTACTAATATCATCAGCTCATCATATGGAAAAGGAATTTTCATAGAAACATTTAACATAGTCATCTGTTTCCTTACTTTCAGATCTTTGCTCAATTTTCCAGCCAGAGCCAACAATAACGTTGTCTTTCCTGAGCTTGGAGGACCTAGAAGTAGAGTCATTCTGCAATATTTTGCTTAATTCAATGATGAATGAATCCTTGGTAAAGTTTGATGTGAACAGAGATTAGCATGATATTTCTACTTGCCTTTTCGGTTTTATGATTCCACTAACATCTTGAAGAACTGGAAATGGCTCCTTTCTACTTGGAATTATCAGAAGCTTATTTAGGAACCCCTAAGAAATCATCATACAGAAACACATCAACGTATAAACACATCAAGTGAGTACAACGTATTAACTCTAAAATACAGATTTCAACTAGCAAGTTGTACCTCGAACATGTTAACAGAGAAGTTGAAAATTGTAGGCAAAGCTCTGCTTCCAACGTAGGCTTCAGCCTCGACATTTAAATTCTCGAAACGGACTTCAATTGCAGGCATTTCCAGTCCAACTCTGTGTAATGAGTTCGAAAGGAAAAACCGACATAAACCATAAAAATTTCAGGCAGTTAAATGGTGAATTCGAACAGAGCTTCAATTAATTTCCTGAGATAATGTAAACAAACCTTTCAATGCGTTGCCTGAGCTTTAACAGGAACTTCTCATTATCTTCCTCTGCAATTCTGACAAGCCTCTGAAGCAAGTTTCTTCTTTCTATTAGTCCAAGGCTCTCTATGTCAATCTCTCTGGATTGGCCTCCTTGCTCAGTGAGTATACCTCTCCTTACACGTAAGTAAGTAGGCAGTTTCTCTAAAGCAGCCCATTTGAGAGCTTCTTCATCATCTTCATCACGAGAAGACCTGGAGAAAACTTCCATGGTATTGTTCCTCCATATGTTAGAGCTGCTTAGACGAGCACTACTGATTCTAAATATATCACCACTCTCCATTCTTCACACCCACTGCTATATAGTTTAGAAAATGTAAAGAAAAACAATAAAAAAAGAAACAAACAAACAAACTCCTCAGTGTTTCATGCAAGGAAGGTTCATTCATGGATTTCCTTTGCATGGACAGCGTCATGGATTTCGCCAGCAAGATCCATTGCGAACTTTTTGAGTGTCTTAGAATGTGAAAAAAGGAGAGGGAGAACAGAAATTGTTTCCTAGTATTACAATGTTCGCAAGCTTCTACCTCGAGTAATGGGAGGATATATGAAAGAGTTGATTGAAGGAGTTCAGGTCCTCAAATATAGATGGTCGTGGCTATTAATATTGGTAAGTAAGTAATTAAGTAGGCAAACATCGACTAACAAATAGTCATACGTTGTTGACGTATGGCCATATCTCAGCTTGCGAGAGACAATTACGAGTTATAGATGTCATACATTCTCGGACGCCGGGACATCGGAACTATGAAATTATAGTCCAAGAAGTGTTAAGCACAAAGAGGAGTTTAACAGCGAGATAAAGTTCAATTTTTCAGCTATATTACAAATTTTTATGATGTAATTTTGAAAAATATTTAGTATTTTCATAGCTAAATTCCTAATATATATTATTTCTGAAATTAAATGTTGTAATCCAACCAAGATAAAAAGGAAATAATAAGCAGAGTCTATAGTCAATACCCTTCTACAATTCATTTCAGCTTCTACTCTCATCATACAATATATGGACACTACACTTGCAATAAATCAATATATGCATGCTCAGGAGTGACAACGTTTTACCACCACGTTTTCAACTAACGTCCTATTAAATCACGCTATCTCTCATTTTTTTTAATAAACTAGGATCATACAATATATCATACGTACTACTGGATGATATCTCTAGAACATTTTTTGTGTGTATTAAGTATGCATAGTTTCGTGTTCATATTAGGTTCCTTAAATTATTAGTTTATAATATGTTGTCAATTATTAGGGTTTAAGATGATAAAATTTTTTGACTTTTCATGCCTGCAATAGCTTAGGTCATGACAATAGATTAGGATGGAAGAACTATGTAATGTTTTAAAATCATGGGTAAAATATTGAATAGGGAGCAAATAGAAACTACTAACAAGATTGAATTGTTAACATTAAGAATAAATGACTAATTAACTGAGTTTTTGAGGTACAAAGAGTTTATGGCTTACATCATACTCTCGAGTGGCACCAAATACTTTCATCACTACATGCAATGGAGGTTTGCCCTTTTGAGCACAAACGGATGCGTATCTATGATTTGATTTCGACAACTACACCAATTATGATGCGCTAAGGTTTGCTTTTCGCTGTCAAACTTTTTCTGGCCACCTTAAGACATTATTAAAAACACCGTATGAAAGTGAAGTCGGGTTGCATTTTTGGTGTGTGCTTCTAGAGTGAAAGGTGACAGTTCCGTTTCTTTGTATTCGTTTAGTAATTTAATGTTGCAATGGTACTAAGGGATATCAATTTAATTATGAGAGGATTGGGTCTTAAAGCACTAAGGAAAAAAATTACTTTCTTCAATCAAAATTCTTATAAAAGTAAAGAAAATTTTGGGTTAGATGCTATTAAGTTTGCAAAACGTTTATAGAACAACAAACTCTTTTGGTTTTGGTTCAATTACAACTTTTCTACTCCCTCTGATTCATAATAAGTGTCATTTTATAGATATTTTAATTATTCAAAATAAGTGTCGTTTGTGACTTTTTATTTATATTTATAATTTTACTTCCAAAATTACCCTTTAATTTCT
>JANKYE010716170.1:0-10002 GCA_032467995.1 Erythroxylum dillonii | reverse complement strand
TCCTTGGTGTTTTCGATTATACTTCACGATGTTGTATGGTCTTTTCCGCAGTATATTTTGAATATTCGGGCCATACGTGATCCAACACAAAAACTATTCAACAATAGAAAATTATTGGCAACTGTTTTTAGGCTAGAGAAGTTCCATTCATATCTATTGGGCACATATGTCATAGTTTATTCAGATCATGCTGTGTTAAAGTATTTGTTGCCCAAAATGGAAGCAAAGCCACGCCTTATTCATTGGATTTTACTACTACAAAAATTTGATGTTGAGATACGAGATAAAAAGGGAACTGAAAATCTGGTTGCAGATCATCTTACTCATATCCATCTAGACACAATTTCAGACAACTTGAAAGATGAATTTCTAGATGAACATTTATTCGCCACCCAACAGGTAACCCCTTGGTATGCTAACATAGTTAATTTTCTGATTACCAAGTCTTTACCTAGTACTTTATCACGAGCTGAAAAAGATAAAATCAAAAGAGAGGCTAAATATTATGCATGGGATGAGCCACATCTATAGAAATATTGAATGTGGTTTGTTTTGGCCTAAACTATTTTATGATGCTTATATATTTGGCAAGTCTTGTGATCGATGTCAAAGAATAGGTGGCTTAGGACCAAAAGACCAAATGTCGCTCACAAATATCCTGGTATGTGAAATTTTTGACGTATGGGGAATTGATTTTATGGTCCCTTTTCCTTCCTCTATCGGTAAGACATGTATTCTCGTTGCTGTGGATTATGTTTCAAAATAGGTTGAAGCTAAGACTATTCATACTAATAATGCTAAAGTTGTTGTCGATTTTGTTAAGTCTTATATTTTTGCTAGGTTTGTAGTGCCTAGAGCCATAAGCAATGGTCGCGAAACTCATTTTTGTAACCAAATTGATGAGTCTTTACTAAAGAAATATAGTGTTACACATAGAACTTCAACAGCATACTGTCCCTAGACAAGTGGACAAGCTGAAGTTTCTAACAGGGAAATCAAATCAATTTTGGAGAAAATGGTTAATCCTAATAGGAAAGATTGGAGTTTGTGTTTAAATGACGCGTTATGGTCATATAGGATAACATATGAAACTCCTATTGGTATATCGCCATATAGGTTAGTATTTAGAAAACCTTGTCATTTGCTTGTAGAATTGGAATATAAGGCTTACTAGGATGTCTAACAATGCAATTTGGATTTAATTGAGGCTGGAATTAATTGAAAATTATAATGGCAAGAGTTAGAAGAGATACGTAATGATGCTTATAAGAGTGCTAAAATCTATAAAGAAAAGACTAAGGCGTTTTATGAGAAAATCTTAACTAGCAAAGAATTTTCTATAAGTTAAAAAGTCCTTCTTTATCGCTCTAAACTAAAGCTCTTTCCTAGTAAATTATGATCTCATTGGATAGGTCCATTATTGTTACTAATGTTTTCTCACAAGGTGTAGTTGAAATTTAAAGTTTAGACACTTTTAAAGTGTTTAAAATTAATGGACACCGATTGAAATTGTATTATGAGAATTTACAAGTTGAAACTACAGAAGAAATTAAACTGGCTGAGTTAGTTTACTCTGAGTAAGTCAATAAATTTTTCGTCTAGCTAATATGATGTTAAAGAAGCACTCTCGAGAGACACCTCAACATTTATTTTAATTTAAGTTGCTTCATTTTTTAATTTATTTTATTTATCTTAATTTTCAAAAAAATTAGCTTGTTTTTTATTTGATTTTTTAATTTGATAAAAAATTTATTATTATTTTTTTACTACAGTTTACATTTTGCTTCTTATTTTATTTTACATTTTTATTAAAAAAAGCCCAAAGTCCCCTCCATAACCATCAAAATATACCACCCCACCTAAGTCGCCTATACTCAATCCAACCTTTTAATCTCCCACTTCCACGTACCAGACGTACCTAACCAAAGCTCCACTCTTAGCACCCGCCCACCAACTGTTTGACAAATTGTCCTAAAAACACTTCCAAGGCACACACTAAGTCCTCTCAAGCCTGTCCACTACTCACCAAACACCATTAACTCAGAAAACCCCATCTTATATAGCCCAACTTCTAACCAAAAATGGCATCTAGACACTCAAATTGTCTCAGTTCACTATGTCTCACCTAATAATTACATCAACATTGTTCTGTAACCAACCTCATCCATGTTGGAGATAGTCCATCGTCACTTTCTTTTGTAGATTCTCCACCATTATCCACAGCTACAAAGCCAACTGCAGCTCCTAAAGAATCCAATTCCTCTGATACAAATGAGGTCCAACCATAACTAGAAGCAACAGAAAGGCAAGATCAAGAAGAAGCAAAACTAGAAACAGTGGCAGAAGAACATAATGTGGACGCAAACAGTGGCAAGATTCTCCCTACAACGCACAACCAAACGAGAAAAGGTAAAAATGTTGTTTTTCAGAGTAGGCTACAATTGATAGTTGATACATTCAACTTGTTTCATCGAAAAATTGATAAAGCTCATTTCAAAATTGTTTATGATAAGCATATAATCCTTTTAAGTTTACTCATGATGAAACTTTGGTGATTTTGAATATTCGTTATGAAATTAAACATTATGTGGATAATATGTGTCAGATACATTACATTAATGTTTGATTCCCTATATATGTGGAATTGACTAGGGAATTTTATGCCACTTTTCTTTTCAAATTAGATGATCCAAATTTCAACTTGCTCGCACCTGGTATGATCGAGTGTAGGATTATGAATTAGTGGCATTTAATTTATTTTGCTTCATTTTGTGCAACAATGAAATTTGTGACAAAATCCGTGGCTAAAAGTGATGCATTTTTAAATGGTTGTTGTGATTATGGACCTGAATTTGATCCATATGCATTATGGTCAGAATGGGCTATTGATTATGAGAAGTATAACCCTTGCAATTCCAAACGTTTCTTTGCAAACCAACTTTGAAATACATGCATCATTTTTTGGTTTACAATTTTTCTGGTCGTGGAAAAACTGCTAGTATTCTATCAAAAGCTAAATTTTTCTTTTTATGGTGCATGGGAAACGATGTCTCACTTAATTTGGGTTTTTAGATGCTTACTCAAATGCATTCCATATTGAAAAAGCATAATCAAGTTTTAATCTTAGGCTCATATATCACTCAACTTGCTGTTAATAATGGAGTCTTAGATGTTGATAACACTAACCTCACAGTTTGTTGTGAGATGGAGCCACTGGATTGTGAGTGTATGTATAGGATGGGAAATGTAGTTGTCAATGAAGTTGATGAATACACTTTTGCTCCACCTGGATTGGCTGTACAACCTGCTCCTTGACATCATCGGCGAGAAAGAAGAATTGTGACTACCAACACCTGCACAGCCATAACTTCACAAACATCAATGCCTACAGCAACACATCCTTCTGCAAGTGATCCGACTATTTTAGCACTCCTATAATGCATAGAGCGCAAATTGGAAAGATTAGAGCATAACTAGCTCACTTTCTTCAAATACCAGAAGTTTCGACTGCCTTTTCTACCAACACCTTGATGCATTAACGATGAAGCTTCTTAAACCTTTATTTTCTTATCTTTTTCTTTTTGCGAGTACATTGAAGACAATGCAGATTAGGTGTTGGGGGAGGGGGGGGGGACATTGAATGTTTGTGTGACTGTGTGTTTTGAATTTATTGTTTCTTTGCTCATTTTGATTTTGATTTTAATTTTTTCTTTTGTCTTTTAATTTGCATGTGATGTGTGTTAAATCATGAAATTATATCTTAGTAGTTGGAATGAGACCAACTACTACGATAGAATTAGGCCAATTAAATAGAAGATGAATTATGTTGATCGATTAAAGTAGTTGGTTATATAAGCTTACTCAGAAATTTATGCTTGAGTGATTAGGTAATGTATAGAAGCATAAATGGATTTCCAATTGGGCCTATGTAAGGAATTGAGCCTATATGACTCCATCAAAATTCATTTCATTTCTTTGTATGTGTGATACTCCCTTAGGTGATTACCTTTTGAACTTGCTCTAAACCGATTTGAATCTACTAAATGCATGCTAAATAGAAACGATTAAGGCCCTTTTTCTTTTAAGCCTTGACTTAAATGACCTACCTATTTTATTTCCCCTTGCAAACCCATTTGAGCCTTTAACCTTTTTGTTTCTTAAAGAAAACAACCCATTTTAAAACATCAAACCCTATTAGTGTTACCTATTCACAAGTTTAATAAAGTGCTAAGTTAGCTAGTTTTGGGACTTTTGACTATATTTTTTATGAGATGAGTTTACTGATACTTCTACTCATAGAGCACATTGTATTTTGATCCAGCTATTGTTCACTGTTTCCTTAGTGTTTAGAAAAAAAATGAAAAGGAAAACAATTAAGTATAGTAGCAATACTAAGTGTTGAGTAGCTAGTTATTTACATGCAATCATCAGAAATACATTTTGTTTTCCCTTTGTATACTTAGTGCTTTATGACTACTTGTGAAGACCTTAAGCCCCTTTTGACTCACCTTAACCTTAGCCCCATTATAATCTCAAATAAAACCCTTTTGATCTATTTTAGCATGTAATCATTGTAGAAGAGAATTGGTGTATTTGCAAGCCTATGGTAGTGTGATTTCTTATAGGGAATTTTGAGCGAAGCACTAACTTACAAACACTTGAGTGAAATGGGTGAATCCCCTTAGGAAAATCCATTGTGAGTTTATGCTTATCTTTAAATGATAATGTTATAAGTTGAGTTTGTTTATGTGCACTGATGAAAACTAATCATGATGTGTATAGTAGCTTGATATTCGATTGGCCAAAGTTGAATGATTGCATTCGTTTAGTTTCTTTGAAAACGAATTGATAGAATTTGATGATCGTATTTAATTTGCTCGAGGGCAAGCAAAAGGTTAACTGTGGGGGAGTTTGTTAGTGTCTTTATTTTTTATCTTTTTGTGTATTAATTTTCTTTCTTTTTGAGATTGAAGTTATACTTAATGGAAATTAATTTTATTTTATTCCAAGGTGTATTTTGGAACCAAATAGAAAGAACTAGAAACATTTTAGGAAAAAAAGAGCTAAACCAAGCATTGAACCTAACTAGACATGGCCTCGTGCAGTGATACTTATATGATAGTCAACAGTAAATTTTTTTATAGATTTTGTTTTAGGTTTAGCCTTGTATTTGAAGGCTATAGAGTTTGTGAGAATGGAGTCCTATTTGAAAACAAAGAAACGTGACCTGGTTGAAGAAAAGAGGCGGTGACTCAAGCAATGACAAGAGGGAAAGAAAACCAAAGAGGCTGGCAACTCAAGCAACGAAAACATAAAAAAAAACCCATGGAGGGTGACAACTCAAGCAACGAAAGAAGGAGAAAGATGCGTCCATAGAAGAGAATAACGTCCAGGAAAAAAGAAGAAAAAGCAAGCAACAAGGACAATGACTGGATAGGAAACAAATAAGAAAATCAAGAACGCCCCAAACATAGACAGTCCCAAATAATTAGGAAAAATTGTGATGTTATTGGATCGAAAAATTAAGCATGCATTATTTGGCTAAAACGAAAGATTTAAAAACTTTTTTTGGAAATCAAATTTCAGCGGAAGCAAGATAACCAAATGAATATGCCATACATAATACGGTATAAGGAAAATAATTTACATAAAAAACAAGATGGAAATTATACCGACTCCTTCTCTACAGCTTTAACTCCTCGCTGTGCTATGCTATCCTCGAAAATGTATCCTCTCCTAGGTAATGTATCCTTTTCTTGTTATTATATCCTCGACCAATCCGATCTACCACTTGTTCTCCTTAGACAACTTAGTTAACAAGATCCTTTAGTGGGAAAGGAGAAGAAAACTTAAAGAGATTTTGCCTTAGAAGAAAGAAGCCAAAGATGAGACACCTCTTATGCCATTTTTGGCTAACTCATGTAAGATTGGAGAGGGAGTGACAAAAATTCAACAACCTTTTTTTTTTCTTTTTCTCAATTTTGGTTAAGCCTCAAAGAAAGAAGTGAGTGCATCTAATGCATCACATCATTCCTTAAACAATCATAAAGAAGCTAATAAATGAGACACTTCTCCTTTGTTTTAAGATGGCTATATGAAAAGACTACCTAAATGATATATCTCATTTTCAATGTTGTGACGAAAGAAGGAAGATGGTCTATCAAATGCACCTCTTTCTTCTTTAATCTAATGAATGCTAAAAGGTTACATGTTATCATTAAAAGACAACCATTAAAACATTTAATGATAAGATTATTACTCCATTTAATGATGATAAAGCATTTTAAAAACCATCTTAAATATAGTAAACCAATGCTAAATGTGCACCTGCACATTTATCCCATTAAAACTGAAAATCCACCCCCTTTTATCTTTAATAACTTTTATTTAATTTAATTAATCTAATTGATCGAATTAAACCAAAGTCTAGCCTATTTCTAAATGTTCATATAGGCTTCTAATTAACAATTAATTAAAGTAAGCCCAACATTCAATCATAGGTTTTAAACCTCTATTTGTGTTTCTTACTTTGCTTGATAACCTTCCTAAAAGCCAAATGAGGAATCTAATTGGACTTATATAATTCAAGCTCCAATAAACTTGGAATTAATTTAATCTCATTAGAATTAATTCTAGCTTATTAACTAAATATCATTCCACTAAAGACAATTAGTTAAACTCTTCAATTACTAAATATTATGAGAACACATGTTTTAAATAAGATTTCCAGTTGTAAACTCTAATATGAACCATATTATAGCCATCCGCACAATAAAGGGTAAAATTACCGTTTTGCCCTTATGTTGAGTTTTTTCTTCTGGATCTCTCGTTTTGCTCTATATGGCAATTAATACATAAGATCTCATCTTAGTGTTAAGACTTGATAGTTGGCTAGTCCATCAAACTTTTAGAGCCAGTTTAATCACCAATCTCTGTAAAACATCTAGAAGTGATGATCTCACTATAAACGCTTTATTTGAGTGAATGTTCCCTGATACATGTTTCAATTAATAATTCCAACATGCAAACACTGGATTGATACTTTTTAAAAATCCATTATGATCATATAAAAAATTATAATGAAACATATATGAGTTCACCACTCATCAAGATTGTGGTCCATAATAAACAAATACTTTAAGTTGTATGTTTTAAAATTAAAGAAACGACCTACTTTATTCTTTAAAACATACATGATTCCATATTCAATTAACAGTGCCATTATCGATAGTCAATTACTAATCATGATATGAAACTCATCATTCCCTTGAAGTAAACTCCTTTATTTGCATGGAGATAACTCGAAACACTACAGTCTAAACCATAATCAAGCGACCAACTTGGTTATTCAACTATGAATCAAGTATTTTAGATTCTAATATTATACATGTTTCCCATACATCTCTATGTATATGTATATTACTTACAAAAGAATTTTGGTACCTTATGACTAGATATATAATGCTCATACAAATAAAACCAAACTCTTTTGTTTGATTAATAATAAATATTTTCATTACAAAACTAACTGGAAGAAAATTAAGTTATAAGTAAATACACTTGCTTTCCAGGGCACTAAATTTACATAATTCCAATAATCTCCCACTTGCCCTAAAGCAAGTTTGATATATCCCTCATTCTCATCCCTATTATGGGACCCTCAAAACTCTTTTGAGATAGTGTCTTCGTAAATGGATTAGTAAGGTTTTGCTCTGTAGCAATCTTTACCACATTCCCCTCACCACGTTGTATTATCTCCCTTACGAGATGATACTTTATCTCAATGTGTTTGGCAATTTTATGGTTCCGAGGTTCTTTAGAATTAGCCACTGCCCCACTATTATCACAATAAAGTATAATGGCCTTTTCTTCCTAAGGAACCACCTCTAAATCATTTAGGAACTTCACAAGCAACAACATACTCAGCCTTCTTATTCGAATCAGCAACACAAGATTGTTAGACGCTCCTCTAGACTATGGCTCCACCTCCTAAAATAAATATAGAACCAAAAGTTGATTTCTTTAAATCAACATCTAATTGGAAATCAGAATCTGTATATCCTATCGGAATAAGGTTACTTCTAGAGTAAATAAGCATTAAGTTCTTCATCTTATGAAGATACTTCAGTATACACTTCATCGCAGTTCAATGCTCCATTCCTTGATTGGACTAAAATCTACTTACCAGTCCCACTGCTTAACAGATATATGGTCTAGGGCAAAGCATAACATACATTAAACTTCCAACTGCCGAAGCATATGAAATGTTATATATGCGCTCGACCTCCTCTTGGGTCTTAGGTGCTTGATCCTTTGAAAATTTGATCCATGTCTAGTAGGTATGAAACACCTCTTGGAATCTTTCATGGAAAACTTATTTAGCATTCTCAATATAAGTTATTTAAGAGAAGGCTATCAATTTGTTCTTACGATCCCTTATAAGTTTGATCCC
This sequence comes from Erythroxylum dillonii, assembly GCA_032467995.1. Classification (NCBI taxonomy): domain Eukaryota; kingdom Viridiplantae; phylum Streptophyta; class Magnoliopsida; order Malpighiales; family Erythroxylaceae; genus Erythroxylum; species Erythroxylum dillonii. The sequence continues at coordinate 1,550 of JANKYE010716170.1, read as the reverse complement.
TAAAACATAGATAGCCTCTCCTAAATCCTTCATTGAGAACTGTTCGTTTAGCCATCCTTTAACTGTAGAAAACATTCCTGCATCATTCCCAATGCGCAGAATGTCATCAACATATAGGATTAGGAAAGTAACCTTGCCTTCTTGTATCCTTTTATAGACACAAGGCTCATCTTAGTTATGTATGAACCTATAAGTTTTGATAGACTTATCAAACCTAATGTTCCAAGACCTAGATGCTTCCTTAAGCCCATAAATGGAGCTCTGCAATTTGCATACCTTATGATCATTACTGGCTCAATGAATCCTTCTGGTAGGGCTATATAAATGGTCTCTCCAAGATCCCCATTAAAAAATGTGGTCTGGTCATCCATTTTCCATATTCAATAATTGAAATAGGTTGCTATGGCCAAAAGAATTCTGATGGACTTAAGCATAGCAACTAGAGAAAATGTCTCCTCATAAACTATACCCTCCTTTTGAGTATAGCCTTTAGCTACCAATCTAGCTTTAAAGGTCTTTAACTTTCCCTCTGATCCTCTTTTCCTTTTGTAGATCCATTTACACCATATGGTTTTTACATCTGGTGGTAGGTCTACAAAGATCCAAACTTCATTGGTGTGCATGGAATCTATTTCTGATTCCATCGCCTTGAGCCATTTTTCTGCATCAACATCATTAATAACCTGTGTATAAGTAATGGGATCTGTTTCTTCTTGGTCTGAGATGACTATAATGCCTTCTCCTAGATCTATATACCTTTTTGGTTATCTCACAACCCTCCCATTGCGTCTAAGCATTACTTGATGTTCAAGTTGCTCTTCCGATTTAACTCTTGAATCCATTTCGATATCTTGTTCTTCTATATCCAAATCAACTCTTGGTCTGGATAAAATAGCTATGTAACATCCCATTTCCCTACAAAGGGTTTGAATCCTAAAATTTTGGTATATGTGAGATCAATCAGAGAAATTGGGATAACACATCTCATACTCATGCATTACATAAGGTGCACATGCACATGAATAGTGAATGCTTGCACATACCAATAATTATACATGCATTCATTGACATTCTGGGTATAATTGTTAATAAATTTCGTTGTTATTGGGATTATGATTTGTTGTATTGGAGAGTATAATTGTAGATTAAAAATTTTTGGAGAACTTTGGAAAATTTTTCTGATTAATTTGGGGTAATTTCTGAACTAGAAAAAAAATGGCAAGTGGCAAGACAATTGATAAATGGTATTAGAATTTACTGTCAATTGGCAAAGGAAATTTAGTTAAATGGCTTTTGGAATTATTGACAAGTGTCATTGAAAATTGGGAGACAATTGGAGTAAAAATTGGAGACAAATAGACTAGTCTTTAAAATAAGTCCACATGGGACCATAAGAAGGTGACAAGTAGCAGTGACAAGTGTCACTACCACTCATCACACACCCTCATTCACGTTATTATCTCTTAAAAGACTACCAATATTGTTTTGTCTTCATTTTATACCTTGCTTTCTCCTTATTTTCGTGGCTCCCTCTTCTTCCCTTCTTCTCC
>JANKYE010716162.1:0-10003 GCA_032467995.1 Erythroxylum dillonii | reverse complement strand
CGACTTTCACCATTAAGGACTTAGGGGAGGCTAAGTATTTCCTTGGTTTAGAAATCCTTCGTGATCATACTGACATCTTTCTTAATCAGAGGAAGTATGTACTCGATTTGTTGGCAGATACAGGTTTGCTTGGTTCTAAGCCTAAATGTGTACCCTTTCCGAAGGGTGGTGATTTGCAGAGTGATAGCAGTCCTTTGTTGGCTAATCATCAGGAATATCGCCGTATTGTTGGCCGGCTGTTATATTTGGGTTTCTCTAGGCCGGATATTACTTATTATGTCCAACAACTCAGTCAATTTTTGCAGGCTCCCCGGGAGGTTCATCTTCATCACGCAGTTTGTGTTCTTAAATATCTAAAAAATAATCCATCTTTGGGTCTTCATTTTTCTGCGTCTTCGGATTTGTCTTTACGTGCTTATTTAGACGCGGATTGGGCTACGTGCATCACCACCAGGAAATCATTAACTGGTTTCTGTGTTTTTCTGGGCAATAGTCTGATCTCTTGGAAGACCAAACGTCAGACCACCGTTTCTCGCAGTTCAGCCGAGGCAGAATACAGAGCCATGGCTTCGGCTGTGTGTGAATTACAGTGGATTAGTTATTTGCTTGCTGATTTGCGAGTTCCAGTTTCTCTTTCGATTCCTTTCCATTGTGACAGTAGGTCTGCCATCCACATCACTTGTAACCCTGTGTTTCATGAGCGGACAAAACACCTTGATATCGACTGTCATGTTGTTCGCAATCAGTATAAACAGGGGTTTATTTCTCCAGTCCATATGGCTTCATCTTTACAGGTTGCGGACATCTTTACCAAACCTCTTCCTACACCGGTGTTTCATCGTTTGCTGTCTAAGTTGGCTTTGATTGATTTCCATCAAAGTCCAACTTGAGGGGGGGATGTAAAGTTTACTTATTCTCTCTTTTTTCTGATTGTTTCCGTAGATGATTAGTAATGATAGATAACTTTCGTTAGTTTACTGTTCAGATGTAGTTAGTTAGTTTTTCTTGGTTGTACACAACATTATTTAAGTTCCTTTACGAGCTTAGATTAATATAACAATTGATAGAGTGAGAAACAGTTGTTCTCTCACTAACAACTACTCTGTTATTTTTTCATAGTAAACTCTCCCTCCGTAAATCTCAGCTGCCTGGTAGGTATCGATATTGCTTATTGCACCTGAAGCAACTTGATTTCCCTGGCAAGGAACATTCTTTGGCTGTGAACTCTAACCCCTTCGTTGCCTCATTCTTCTTGTGCATTCTTTAATGGCCTCCCAGTCTTCTTCGGCAATACGATCCACTAAGTTTACCTGAGTTGCCATGTCAAGAACACTACTCTTTCAGGTTGGGTGTGTTGATGTTGTTTCATGTCAAGAAGACCCTTTAAATAGGCACCAACCAAACATAGGCAAAGCTCACATCCGGTTTAGGCTTATCGATACTTTTACACCTAATTGAGAATGGGTATATTCTTTCTATGATTCCCCAAGATGCATATCTATTGAGAATTGTTATACTTTTTCTAAAACCTATATAAATGTATGGATGAAATGTATTGAAACAAGGTTGAAACAGTATTTATAAAACAGGTGATATGTTCCCCAAAAACTGATACTGCATAAGATCAGGATTAAATTTTTTTCCCAAGATTTTGGTTAAAAAACGGCGGAATTCCAAGTTGGAATCTTACCCAATTTGTTGCCAACCCTATTCCATTTGATGTGTAAGTTACAGATATGGTTGAACTGATTCCAAATTACTCTTTTTTTTGGTTTTATTCCACAACATCAGCTCAGCCTTCAAAATCCAATTGGTATATCCAACTGGTATCATTCTTTTTGGTTCAAAGCAAATCTGAACCGACATGAAGTAACCTCTATGACGTAATGCTTCTTTCGTCTTGTAATAATTAAAGCTTGTCGGTATCAAGCTTCGGATCCATCATGCCACCACTGTGGAGAGGTGGAATCCATTCTGCACGTTGTTAGGGACGGCTGTCGAGCTCGTCCATTCTGGAATGGTTTTGCCAGTAACATTCTCACTGCTGATTTCTTCCATATGGACAACAATCCTTGGTTGATAGCGAACCTGCGGACGCCTCAGACAGTCCAAGGTTTTGCGTGGGCATTGGTTTTTGGAACGACATGCTGGTATTTATGGACTTGGCGGAACAACTCCATTTTTGACCCTCGGTTCTCATGGCCGGTGAATCTCCATATTATCGATCTTAAATATGTCCATTCGTTTGTTCAAGCGAAAATCTTGGTTGCACGCCCACTAGGGCGTCCACCGCAGCGTGGCTGGCGTCCTCTAGCACAGGGTTGGATCTGTCTTACTACGGACAGTGCATATAGAGGATCGCCATCGAGGGCTATAGCAGGAGGTCTCCTCCGGGACCACACAGGTCAATGACTAGGTGGATTTGGACACAATATTGGCTATTGCACTTCGGTTTGTGCCGAACTCTGGGGTGTTTACACTGGCCTCTCATTGGCATGGAGTCTGGGTTATCGGCAAGTGGAACTTGCCATGGATTCCCTTTCTGTTATCAATTTGTTAGCGCCCTCCACTCCACCATCTGCTCCTTTTACTAACCTTCTTTTGAGGATTCACCACTTACTACACCGCCAATGGATAGTGAAGGCTAGGCATATTTACCGTGAAGCTAATCGAGCTGCGGATTGGCTAGCGAACCAGGCCAAGTCTCTAGAACTAGGCGTCCATTGGTATCAAAACCCGCCTGTGGGTTGTGCTACTACCTTCTCCAGGATATATCTGGGGTTTCCTTTCCCTGCTTGGTAACTTAGTATGTTTGTAACTTCCTCTTATAAAAAAAAAAACTTGAGTTTGTATTGGAATTGAGTTCGGTTAAACAGAATATATGTAGGTTAAGATATGATATTCTAATTATGCATGATCTCACCTGTAACTGGTCCAATTGCTTCCCACATCTCTTCAAAACTCTTCATAAATATCAAAGTCAATAAATAAAAATTCATTAATTTATGTCAGTTAAATAGTAAACTCATTAGTTATGGGTTGAGGGAAAACTAGTTCGATATAGATAGATCCACATGTGAAGAGGAGAAGTTAAAAATCTACTAAGTGAAATAATCTCCCGTCAAAAATAAATATAAAGATTAAATAAGTTATATACAAAAATATGATTAATAAAATTGCTAAAAAAAAGATCATATATAATATATTGAAACTAATATTAATCTAACAATTTATCAGAAAATTTTATTTTTTAAAATCCAAACGATCTAAATTAAAAAGAAACCTTCCGATTTAAAAAGAAAGAACAATTATGTTTTCTTAATCTTGTGCTAATCTAACAAATCATGATAAATGTTACTTTCTTTTTCTTTTTTATCCGAAGAATCTAAACTAAAGACTTTAAGTTTGATTATTAATTATGTGACGAATAACTAGAAATATTACTTCTTTCGATCTAAGAAGAATGAAACAATTATTTATTATCTATTCTTAAACATTACTTATTCAATTAAAATTTTAAGTTAAAAAGTTATTACATTTGGTTCCGTCTGAATTTGTTGGGGCTGGACGCCGTTACTTGGATCCATAGTCTGAATGACTTTAACTAGAGAATACCTGCAAAACAATGAAAGGCACGTCGGGGGTCGTTTGCCGGCAGGCCCCTCCGACGCTCAAGTCAGTCTTTTGGTAAGGGTTTTGGTGGCTAGGAGTAAAGAATACTAGGGTTCTCGAAAGTCGTACCTTTTTCATGATGAGGTAATGAACTTATAAATGAAAAATACCTACTAGGTATAGGTCTTCTCTTATGAATGGGAAGTCACCATCTATGAATGGGCCGTCTATGCCTCTATGCCTGGGCTTAGGCTTGGGCCTAGCACGACTGACAAAACCATAAGCCCCCTACTCCTCGAGTCTGATCATGGAGAAGGGTCGAGGAAGTATACCAAGATTGTGCGGCTTGGCTGTCTGACAGCTCGTGATAGGCCCGACCAATCGAACGTAGTGATAGGGTCGATCGATCGATCATAGTGATGGGGCCGGTCGATCGATCGTAGACGCCTAATCAGAGTATTAAGTTTAATCATTACTTACGGCGCACATCCACCCGACAGATTTTCAGAGTTTGAAATGAAGCGTCCTTTTAACTGCTGTGCAGCTATCATGTGCGTCTTTTCGATGTGTAGCTGTTATGTGCATCCTTTCGACTGTTGCGCCGCTCTAGGTCTCTGACAACCCTAATTCGCCACAAATCATATTGCGCCACGTGTCCAACGTCGGCTCAGATTTCGCTACGTGTCCATCGATGGTTGGAGAGCCCGTTCAATTGGTTTCTATGATAACTACTTGGGGTCGACGGATTTCCTTCACTCTCACTTTCTATTTCGTGCATTCGGTTCTCCAGCATTTTCTCTGTTCTTTATCTTTCTACTTGCAGTCACTGGAATTTACTTTTCATCACCGTCTCCATTCTCGACTTCAATCTCTAAATTAGGTACGTCCTTCTTCCTTTCCTCGCCCTGTAAGTGTTATTTTCAGTAACCATGTCATCGACTAACCCTAGAGATGAACATAGACTTAGGAACGAAGCTAGCTCCCCCTCTCCGGTTTCATCGCCTCCTCGTCGGCCTTCACCACAAGCATCCCCGAGTCATAGCGGAGAAGTAAGTACGGTTCTGGGGGAGCTCCATCTGGAATTGACCGCTGAGAGGGCTTTACAAACTGTTGGGCCGCTGGAGATGGCGGCGGAAATGGTGGAGGTGCCGGAGGCCGGTGGGAATGAAGCACTGGAGGCAGGGGAAATGAGGAAGTTGGGACGAGTGCCCGGAAGGATGGGCAGGTCGTTGAAGCGCCACCGTGCGACCCATCAACGATGACCGAGAGGGAATTGAACCGATCGGTCATCAAAAATAATATCCCTACATCCTGGGGACCCAGACTGGCCTCCGAGAACGAGCGAATTCATAGCAATTTGGGAAGATATTTTGCTGTTTCTGACAGCTTTTTCTCGGTCGGTGGTATGAAGCTTTCATATGCTCCGATCATCGATGAGGTGTGCTGCGCCTACCAATTGAGGACGAGCCAACTTCCTCCGAACGGCTAGAGATTTATTAACAGTCTGGCACTGCTTTGCCATCATTTCGGGTGTCCCCCATCGGTCGGTATCCTGCGTCATTTTTTGAGAATGAATCAGAGCTCAAGTGCCGAGGCCGGGGTCCCTCATCTTTAGTATAGAGATGCACGCTATCGCCCGGTTGGAACAGCTTCAAAAGTCCAAGCTTGGAGGATGAAGTACTTCTTTGTGAGACCTCCGAGATCTACCTTTGAGTCCAAGCAGTGGAGATATCCTCTGACCAAGCGATGGAATGACGTTTCAAATGTGTCCCTTACTAGGGAGGAGTGGGGGCTGATTGACCGAATAAAGGCGTTCGGTCGGTACGACTTCGACCGCCTTATGGGGGTATCGTGGAGGGGCGTCGGTCAATGCATTTTTTATTAATCCCCCACCTCGGATTAGCGGGCTAGAAGGAGAAACTGCCCCTCCTGGTTGACTCCTCGTAGTTTAATTTCTTGCTATCTTCATAAGTATTGGTTTCAGTTTCTAACCTGTTTCTATACTTGCGCAACCATGGTAAAGCTCAGGGATTTCGCCGGGTCCTCCAGCTCCACTAAAGGCTAGCGCAAAGTTGTTGGGTCTCGTTCTAAGACAAAAAAGCAAGGCAGGAAGGGGGAGGCCAGCGCGAATGTCGCTCAGCCGACTGCTCCTGAGCCGTCTGCAGCGCTCATTCTGGCGGTTGTTCCCAATCAGCCCACAGTGATGACCCGGTCGGCAGGTGAGAACCGCTTGGTCATAGAGGAAGAAGAGGAGGAGGTGGAACGATCCCTCAAGAGGAAAAAGACCGTTCGAGTTCTCGATCGACCACCCTGCCAATCAGACCAAAGCAAGGAGAAGGAGAAGGGGGAGAGCGTGTTGCCCGATCGGATAAGGTCAAGGGGAAAGGGCGAGCGGCGAGCGCTGAGAAGTGGGAGTCAGCGATCAGTCTGGATAAGACTGCATCGCTGAGGGACATCAATGTAGCTCTTCACATCGCTCGAAAAGTTGTCCCTCCTCAGGACAAAAAGTTTATGGAGACGTTGAATGACCAGGAGCTGGTGGCCAGTCTCGTTTGTGGTTGTGCGAGGGATCTGATGTACGCCTCCGGGGTGCATCAACGCCTCGAGAAGTTCAATGAAGTGACCGGATTGATGGATTGGGAGATTCAGGCTCTTCTTGGCCAGGTTAAAACTTTAAGGGCCGAACTCTCAAAGGTAAAGGAAGAGAGAGACTTTGCGCGAACACAACTTTCTTCTTTGGAGAGGAGGAGAAGAAATTTTAGGAGGAAGATAGGAGCGTTTTGAGAGCTCAACTCGCTTCGGGGGAGGAGGAGAAGAACAAGGTGGCTAAAGAGTGTGAAGACATGAGGGAACAAGTCCTCAAAGCCAACTCTACAGCCAAGTTGGAAGAAGAGCTCCGTGCGAGAGCCATCCATGACTGCCAGCAAGCAGCGATAGAGAAACTAAGGGCTGAGAGGGAATTGTTGAGCTACGAAGCTCTATCAAAGAGGAGAGGATCAAGGCAATCAAGCGATGGAAAAAGCGGCACTTAAATGAGGAGTGCATGGAATTCGCTTCCGATTTAGCTCTTTCCATCTTGAAGAACTGCCATAGGTCGGATGGTCCTTCCTTTGAGGATTATGCCGAGCCGATACTTCCCTCCGAGCTTGACCTTTCACTTGAGGAGATGAAGGTGATAACGGAGAAAGAACGAGAGGCATTGCCGGATGAGATGCTGGACCTTAGTTCGGACGAGGAAGAGTGGCGAGTTCAAGGGAATGTCTCTTCGATTGCACCAATAAACCCCGATCCTGTTTTGGCTGTTTTGCTGACCTCCTCTCCTGACAATCCAGTTGCTGGTTCTTCTCCTCCTCCCGAAGGTCCTCCCTAACCTGGGCCGTAGGACCTTCAAGGCTCACCTGGTCGGGCTTGTGACCAGGGCAAACTATAGGGAAATAAAAACTTTTATTTTTATCCTTCGTTGCCTTGTTAATTCTGTAAATGAAGCTTTAAACTATCATTAGCTTTGTATGAGAGATTATCTTTTCGAATAGCATGTAGCGAACTAGCGCGTTCGATATAAGTCGACCGGTCGTTAGGTTTGAAGGAATTCGACCGAGCAATACTGAGGCCGAGCGATCCATGATTTTGGCTCTTGGCATCACTCGGCTCCAAAATCCAGTCTTGGCAACCTGGCTGAGCGGTGTCGATGCCGAGCGATCCAAGATTATTTTCTTGGCATCGCCTGGTTCCAAGGATCTAGTCTTGGCAACCTGACCGAGCGGTGTCGAGGCCGAGCGATCCAAGATTATTTTCTTGGCATCGCCTGGTTCCAAGCATCTCGTCTTGGCAACTTGGCCGAGCGGTGTCGAGGTCGAGCGATCCAAGATTATTTTCTTGGCATCGCCTGGTTCCAAGGATCTAGTATTGGCAACCTGGCTGAGCGGTGTCGAGGCCGAGCTATCCAAGATTATTTTCTTAGCATCGCCTGGTTCCAAGGATCTCGTCTTGGCAACTTGGCTGAGCGGTGTCGAGGTCGAGCAATCCAAGATTATTTTCTTGACATCGTCTGATTCCAAGGATCTAGTCTTGGCAACCTGGCCAAGCGATCCAAGATTATTTTCTTGGCATCGCCTGATTCCAAGGATCTCGTCTTGGCAACCTGGCCGAGCGGTGTCGAAGCCAAGCGATCCAAGATTATTTTCTTGGCATCGTCTGGTTCCAAGGATCTCGTCTTGGCAACCTGGCCGAGTGGTGTCGAGGCTAAGCGATCCAAGATTATTTTCTTGGCATCGCCTAGTTCCAAGGATCTAGTCTTGGCAACCTGGTCGGACGATGTCGATGGCAATCAATCAACGTTTTTTCGTTTTAGCTCATCTTGACGAGACTCTTTCTGCCGAGAAACTTGAAACCCTTTATTGATGATGATAGGGGCGTGGGCCGTTAAAAAATATGACTGGCAATGCCAGGAAAAAGGTACCCACTACAAATGCGTAAACAGCAGTAAAGTACAAGATAAAGAAATAAATAAAGCAAAGCTTATCTATTGATAAAACGTCTTCAGGTTTTGAGAACTTCAGGGGCTCGGTAAAATCTTGCCGTTAGTGCCACGTAGGATGTACGAGCCGTGTTCGGCTTGTTTGACCACTTGATAGGGTCCTTCCTATGCCTGACCCAGCTTTCCAGGATGTTTCCCAGCCGCCTCGGCCTTTCTTAGAACATAACTGCCGATTTTTATGTCGCTCGGCCTTACCTTTTTATTGTAAAACCTTGTTGCTTTTTGCCTGACGGCTTCGGAACGAGTGGCTGCCCTATCTCTGTCTTCACTGAGAAGTACGAGTTCTGCTTTGCGAGCTTCATTATTCCGCTCCTCTTCGTAACCCGACACTCTTTGGTTGTATAATACCACTTCTATTGGGACTAAGGCCTCTGCCCCGAAGGTCATTCTGAACGGTGTTTCTCCTGTGGCTCCATTTGGGGTAGTTCTGTATGCCCATAGTACTTCATCTAATTCGTCTACCCAAGTCTTGCGTCCATCTAAGCGCTTCTTGAGAGCGCTCATTATCTTCTTGTCGGTGTTTTCTGCAAGACCGTTGCTTTGAGGGTGAGCCACTGAAGTCAACTGGAGCCTTATCTTCAGTCGGTAACAGAAATCTTTGAACTTGTCATTGTCAAACTGCCGACCGTTGTCTGTAAAAAACACCATAGGCATCCCAAAACGACTTAGTATGTTTCTTCTTATGAAATTTTCCATCTTTTGCTCAATAATTGTAGCGACCGCTTCCGCTTCTACCCATTTGGTGAAGTATTCGACTGTTACTACCAAAAACTTCTTCTGCCCAGGATCGAGAGGAAAAGGTCCTAGTATATCCATTCCCCATTGAGCAAGGGGGATAGGATGGCTCACGATTTTCATCCGCTCGGTCAGCTGGTGAGACAGGTTGCTGTTTCTCTGGCAAGCCTCACATCGGTTAACTTTCTCTTGGTAGTCTTTCTTCATTGTCGGCCAGTAATACCCCTGTCTGATCAATCTGTGAGCCAATATTCTTCCTCCTAAGTGATTCCCGCACATTCCTTCATGAACTTCAGCCATTGCTCGTTCCGCCTCGGAATTGCTCAAGCAGCGTAACAGTGGCCAGTCGAAAGAACGCTTGTACAGGGTATCATTAACGATCACAAACTCAGCGGCCTTTACCCTTAGTTTCTTGGCCTCCAAGGTTTCTTCTGGCTGCGTTCCCTTAAGGAATCATTAACGATCACAAACTCAGCGCCCTAGCGTTTTGCACCCTTTCTATCCTGCTGACCAAGTAGTCTTCAAAATTACTGAACTCTTGCTTCGCCAATTCCAAATATTTGACCATGTTGTTCCTTTTGGCCTCATACTGCCCCGTAACCTGACCGACCACTATTTGACTATCGTTATATACCTTCAAGTGTTTCACCCCCATCTCTCTTGCCAACTGAAGACCGGCTATTAACGCTTCGTATTCCGCCTCATTATTAGATGTCTTAAACTCTAATCTGAGAGCATACTCTACCTTTTCTTCCTGGTGCGGGCTGATCAAGACCACTTCTGCTCCGCATCCCTCAGCGTTGGACGACCCATCAACAAATAAGCTCCATGCAGGGTGTTGCTCATCCTGTGAGGCAGGTCGACTCATTTCTGCAATGAAATCTACTAACACTTGGGCCTTGATCGTTGTCTGCGGCTTATAGTGTATATCAAACTCTCCCAACTCTACCGCCCATTTTACTAACCGCCCAAAGGTTTCGGGCTTTTGAAGGCACTGCCTGAGGGGTTAGTCAGTCCATACCTCGATGGTGTGACTCTGGAAGTATGGCCTGAGTTTCCGCGCTGCGGTTATCAACGAAAGGGCCAGCTTCTCAATGGGTGCATACTGCGTTTCTGGCC
>JANKYE010716113.1:0-10005 GCA_032467995.1 Erythroxylum dillonii | reverse complement strand
TCGGTAATCCGATTTAACCTGTAACCATGGTTATAAGCTCAGTCTCTTTGTAACACGATATCAAGATTACTCACAAGGCATGGTACATGTCAACCATTGATTAATCATAGTTTCTTGATCCCCAAGTTGACTAATTATAACAAATGACATTGATGACTCCTTATCAATTCATTAGGGCACGACCATGCATTTCTTCAGTCATATTTGTCAAGAGGCCCAAATGATATCTCTCTCATTTAAGTGAGGTACAAATCCCATCTACATCATTCATATCCCTCCACATGATTTATTTAATGTCCAATATAAGACTACTTGTTATTCGGTTAAAAATAACTTAGTCTAATGTCAAAACACTGAAGTCCTCATATAGGGAACCATGATGACTTCAGGTCAGAGGACTAAAGTCAAACCATATTGAGAATCACTAATGACATGAAACTATGTAGTGTTCTCTCTGTGGGTCGATCCAATTTATGTTCTCTAACATATATCTATGTTTCTAATTTGATAACTCATATCCATGATCAGAAAAACGTAATCATCAATCAGAACACATACTAGCCTTAATTCATTATTGTTCCACCAATAACGATTGACCAAGGATAGTTTAGAATAGTATTATAATTCTTATGGTTTTACTATCAAGTCATATACTTGATGACATAAGCCTAATACTATTCATGAAACGTAAATCACATTACATAAATGATATACATGCATATATAAAAGAATACCTCATAATATATTATTAATAAGTCATAATGTTAGTACAAATGTCACATATGTCCATTGGCCTAGGGCACACTACTAACATTAATCTAATTTAAGTTTTCCAAAGAGTTGGAAATGCTATTTTAGATTATGAAGACCAATAACTATAATCAAACAAATCTTGATATTTTATGCATATAATTTGATTATAAGTATATAAATTGCATGTTTTATTTATATGGTTGATATATATATTGGATGCATGTTAAATTATATGTTTTATATATGTGATATTTTACATGTAATTTTGTGATTTATGAGACAAATGAAATTAAAATCCCTCATTAAAATTTTAAGTACACGTTAAGAACATGATTGTTGCCTTCCATTGTTATAAGAATAAATAATAGTTCTATTTATTGTAGGCTTGTTGAGTAAACTCAAGGCCGTTTTAACCCGAACATGTTTAATCTTACGATAATGGGTTATATTTAACTAAATTTGTGTGATTTGGATGAACAGACTCATGATCACATGAATTTAGAGGCAAGGTTAGAAACAATATATAAGACATATTTTTGCAAAAGTTGTTACCTAACGGATCTAGGAGTCACATGAGATGTGATTGATAAAGTTGTTATCTATCTAATTTAAGTTTAGTTGGTTTGTTGAGCAAACTCAAGATCAACTACATTTGAATGAGATCCTAGCCCACTAGAGAGATTAGAGTAATCTTTTCGAATAGTAGTGAGGGCTATTATTTCGAATAAAAAGTAGGAGTAACGAAATGCATGATTAAAGTCCTAATCTTATTTGGTAGTCATGACATATAATTTGTTGGACCTCGTTTCCGGAGCCCAACATTCGGAGTCCTGAACCTTGTGCTTGAAACCCTGAAGGGTTAGTTGTTGTCATTCCACAGTGGTGGTGAGCGCACACTAATCAATCACCAAAATCATAAGTTGACTTCTTCAAATAAATTGTAACTCTAAGTCTCTAGTTTGTTTTAAAGCTGAAATCACCTCAATTGGAGCCCTATAGCTCAAGATATGCTTAAAAAGCCTAAGGATGCTCATACCCCAAACATGCTCTCCTAACTGACCTCTCACTTACTATAATGTAAACTTTCCCAAATAAACTCCAAATGATACAAATTTTTGTGGAAAGAAAGAAACATGTCTTAGGAATCTATTGGTCTAAGAATCACTTCAATTGGAGGTCGGATGAGGGAGTTATGACCAAAAGAATAGACCATGCTTATACCCCAAATCGATTTGAACCTCTCTTGGCGCGATTGCCATAACTTTCAATCTAGATGTTGGATTGAGTTCATGTTTGGACCATTAGAAAGAAGACATATAGACCTACAACTTTCATGAAGACCACAAAATGAGATTCTTCCTCTAAAGTAGTCAAAAACACAATTTGTCTCGTGAATGTTTGTTAAACGGACATGTATCGGGCTTAGGAGGCCAAATTGACCCGAAAATGTCCGTTAAACGGATATAGACAGGGTAAGGGGTGTTTTTACACCAGAGAAGGTCCGTTTAATGGACCTTATGTCTGTTAAATGGACATGGGGGTTCCCCAAAGTCCCCCAATGCCCCTCCAAAGCTTCCAACAACCATCCTAACATCATAGATACTTATAATCCTCCCAAAATCACTTATTCTAATGCCAAAACACTTCATAACAACTCAAACACCAAGTTCATCTCACCAAAATTCTCAAATCTTAACTCAATTGGGTCATCAAAACCTCAAATTCCAATCAATCATCAAAGCTATTACATACACAAACTATATACAACATCCTAACTTGTAACATTCATATCTCTCTATTCCGACATCAAAAAATCACAAACTTCATATCGTTGGAAAGCTAGAGAAATCTTCTACAACTTTCAAGAAGACAAATTTTATCAATTCTACCCAAACTTTTCTAGAATTTCACTTGAATTCAGAACACAATCCTACCCTTACGAAAATTGAAAAATAGCCATGCAAAGATTTGAAAATCCATAAAAAACCATAACGCATAGGTATTTCATTTGCATCAAAATAAGTGTTTTACAATGCTTTAGTGGGCAGTTCAAGCCACTTTACAACATAATCCAAAATACAACTTGCAAAAGCAACACTTTCTCAAAATGCATCTAAGGCATTGTTTTACAAATTCTAACTTCAAAAAGAACAAAAGAACAAAAACACAAAATGGAGTGATGCCTTGGTGCTCATCTCGATCATTCGTTAACTTGCTCATCACCTGTGAATGGGAAGGTGAGGGGGGTGAGCTTAACACTCGTGGGTAACACTTTTATATTCGGTAATAAGCAAAAACCATTGAAATTCATTCATAATCATAGCAATATCTCACAAAAACCCATAAACATATATTCCTTACTTTGTTAAACCAAAATCACAATTCTCATAAGTCAAACATTTTTCAAACTTGTCAACACATATAAACACACAAACACATCACAAATGACTTGGCAAGTCCATAAACATGACGAAATACACAATTTCATAAAATGGCCTTGTGTAGTCGTAAACTTGAGAGAGCCCTGAAAGGAGCTACGTGCCACTAGCGGGCAGGCGGGAGAAACCTTGACTTGGTCAACGTGCACGTGACAATTCTTAGATGGACTAAACCAAACTCACATAACATGTAATTCATGAACTAAAAATATTTTGCCCAAATGGCATATTCTTGAAAACTTGTTTTGATGCAAATGAGATTTTTCCACAATACAACAACCAAAATCTCATACCAATCATAAAAGCCATTTTCAACTCATTCAAAAGTAACAAATACCATACTTGTAAAGCAATTTGAACTTATTTCCAAAATTCACACGCAACAACCACATAGGGCAAATTCTCAATCATTTAAAGAACCATAAATGCTCACTTAAAAGGTAGTTGGAAAGATCATTAATTACATTTATAGAAGAACATTTAATAGCCTATTAACTCAAATATAAAAATGTCACCACCTTAGTATCCTTGCTTGAATCTTGCTCAAAAGGGCCTCTCCTCTTGCTCCTCTTGCCTCCTTTGATCTTCTTCAACCATAACACAAAAATCCCAAATTAATAGGATTCAAAAATTGGAAAACCTAAAGGACCCAATGCATGAAATTGATCCTAGAATACCTGAACCCATTCATTTCCTAAGCTCCTTAAACCAAAAACACTTCAAAAATCCAAAATATTAAAACTCACTTACCTTAAATCTTCACCCAACCAAAGGGTTTCTTGGCTCTAATGGAAGCTTGAACCTTCCTTTTCTTTTTTCTCTTCTTGCTCACTCTCAAAATCCCTCTTAAAGGTTAAGAAAAATCAAAACCTAACTCAACTCTCTTTTCTTTCTTTTCTTTCCTCCACCTACGACTCTCCCTCTCTTCTCCTCTCTCAATTTCGTTTTTGCTTCTTCTAAATGAAAGACCACTCATTTCTCTTCCTTTTAAACCATTAATGAATGCACAATGTCCCTTTTACCCATCCTTCAAAGCCTTAAGACTTTCCCACTTAAGTGATCTCCCTAAACTACCCCTCATGCATAAGTTACCTCCTTAATATTTTAATTCCTTAATTCATGACACCTAATCTCATTCACCTTGACATGCCAATTAAATCTAACACAATTTAATCTATCAAGGCCCCAAAATATTTAATCATGCCTAATCAAATAAAAAAATTCAGGGGCCAACATAATTGATTACTTGCTTTCTTAAATTTATTTTGTTATTAGTGAAACTTACCTTGTTTAGTATAGTTGATGCTAAGTTAGTGAAACAAATTTCTTGGACATAGGTTATGTTTGGGAAGAGTTCTCAAAAGTTAGAAAAGATAACTATATGCCCATTATGCAAATTTGTTATAATCCTTGTTGAGGATTTGGTGTTAAAGTTTTAGAGATATGTCAAAATCTTATGGATGACAAAATATATTAACATTTTGAGTTGATTAACATCTCATAAACTTTGATGGCAACATGTAAGACGCATGTCATGTCAACACCATGATAACAAGATGCAAGAGGTTGTATAAAGTAAACCATGATAACAAGACGCATGTCAACACGCATGTTAGAATTGCTCCATTTAATTTAGCTTACTAAAAGCATAAGTGTGGACTACAATTAAAGGCTTAGCAACAGTATGATAATATTTGCCATTAAAAGAAAACGATTGCATGAATTTTCTTACCTATATGTAATATGATAGAGATCATATGAATTTCTAGTTCATGCTTATGTGTATTTGATACTAAATTTCGATTCAACATTATTGTAATGTTCAAAGCATGATAAGAAATAGATTGTTAAGTCAAAGTAGTTGATCCAAGTTTATGCAAATAGTTTGTATATATATTGGATCAAAGGAGACTTATGCTTAACATAAATGACAAGAATAGAAAGTTGGATAACTGAGACAATCCTTTTATGTCATGTTGGTTAAATGGCAAGAATAGAAATTAAGCATTGAGAATGTTGAAGCATTTCGGTGAGATCGATTTGGTGAGTTTTAACTTTTTGGTTATCTAAATGGAATGAAATATTCTGGTAACAGGATTTCTTTTATAGCAACAGTATATAAGATATTGTATGATGCAACCGTATTTCTTTTATAAGAGTATGTATTTCTTTTATAAGATATTGTAAACTGTCCCATGAGATCGATAAGAGTATGAATTTATGTAAGGAGTAAAATACAATATGAGATATTGTATGATGCAACAGTATTTCTTTTATAGCAATGCCTAGTATAATGACTTACCTTCTATAGTTTCAATTGAATCAATTAGCATGATTTCATATTAGATATCAAATGCTAAGTCTTTGAAAGATTCAAAGTTAATGATTCAAGAATGTGATGCTTGGTTGAAGCATACATTATCCATTAAGTTTAAAACTAAATTGGATAACAAAAGGTTAAAAGATATCCAAAAGATTGGATATAATCTTACAAATTTGAAAAAATTGTTTGATTCAATGTATACTTATAGGAGAATGGCTCTCAAGATAATTAGTAGGAGTGAGAAGGAATTTGAAAGGTTCAAATCTCATAATATTACATATAATTGCAACTAATGCCTTTAATGATACATTTGATGCATAGTTAAAAGGCTACGAGACATTGAACTATTTACTTTCACGTTGAATTCAAAGAGGTTGTTTTGGAGATGATTATGAATTTATCATGTCTACTAGAAGGTAAGTGAGAGTATAGTTGTCCTCCTTAGTGGGACTATGTGGAGACAAATTGCTCACAGAGAACAAAAGTTCTAACTTTCAATTATCGAACACATAATTTTCCAAGAACAACTCTTCTTGGATATGAAAAGGTAATAATTTAATTATAGGAATTAGATCTATAGAGGTAGATTGGACGTTGTCAACTTATTCTAAGTCCAAGTGAATAGATAATATACTAAAGATGTTTAGTATTTAAGATATCAAATACTTGCCAAGTATTAAAGATATTCATTACTCTACGTGTGAGTGATATTTAAGTTCAAGATGATAAGGATATAACTTTAGAAGTAAATACTAATTAAGGTTTAGTTACTTAAAACAATATCATTTAGGATTGGAAAAGTTCCAACGTAGCAATTGGTTGCTAATTAAGCCATAATACATTTTCCGTTTAGTGGAAATGATTAATTAGATCAACAAGTTCTTTAGTGCACTTTTCTTAAGGCAGTAACGTACTGTAGAATAATAGAGCCATTGGGCATGCTTAATGAGATAATGTCTCATCAAAGACCCAAGACTATATTTAGGCAAATTTTCTTAATTATGATGATAATTAAGATAGGAGTTATAAGATTTAATCAAGTGCTCACTATAGAGAATCTTGTAGAATTCTCTCATTAAACCACTGCCATAGTAGTAGAATAATCTTCATATGGTGATATGGTATGAGATACTTAAACGATTGGCTTAGTGCGAGAGGGAGATTGTTGTTTTATGTCCTACAACCAATTGCTTTGGTTGTAGTTAAGTGACAAATTATTTAAAGGCATTCTTTATCTTATACATGTTTAGATGTATATGATAAAGTCCATGGAATAATTATACATTGCAAATGAAATTATAATGTGATTATAATTATGGGATTCATATTGCATTTATGTATTATTCCTAAATGTTCCTAGTCATTGTTCTACTAAGATTGGACATTAATAGAACGTAAAAAGACTAGCACAAGTTTTATTTTCTTTATAAAGGAAGTAGTAAATATCATAGGCTAAATTACAGAGATATTTAAATAAACATGTAGGTGCTTGCTAGAGAACAAGTTTACTGAACAGACCTGATAAGAGAAATCCATTTGGAATTCTCATTGTGATGATTGTATGAGTGATCCTTTGACTTAAGGTCATCAAAGTTATCTTGTACTGGGATTGCTATGTTTTGATACTACTTATGAACTATTTAATCATATGTCATTTAATCGACAATCATTGGATGTAGCATGAACTATATGGAGATAGTTGAGTGATCAAGATAGGATTCATCAGCCTAAAGTAATTAGGGAGAATGTTTCATTGCTCTCGATTAGTATTAATTCAAGAAATCCTTGGCCAAGTTGAAATAATGTTTTGTAAATAGTTTACAAGTGCCACTGATTGAATCGGTAGCTAACGACGGAGAACTATTATGATTAGACTCAAAATAGAGTAAACATTAATTTCATGTTCTATGTCTAATCGAAGCATTGTATGATGAAAGGATTGAATTATATGGAAAAATTATGCACGGAAAGGTTAGTCAAAACACTTTGACATTCCTAAATAATTGGGTGGTCATGATGCATTGCTAGATGCCAACTTGATATATTATTATAAATTGTTTAATTGAATAATTAAAGATAAATTAAAAGGAGTTTTATTTTATCTAATTTTAATTATAAATTAAAATTATATTTTATAATCATTGCCAACATATTTGGAAACCTAATGGTTCTCACATATAGAATGGGTTGGAGAGAGTAAAGTTAATTTAATATAGTTTTCATAAATAATACTATAGTTTGATGACATGTTATAGTTTGAAAAATTGTAAATGCTAAATGACACTTAAACTTGGATCTTGGAAATTATGTTATTGATATTCAGGAAAAGATGACTTAAGTTTGATGAATAACACTAACGAAATAAGAAAACAAAATTCAAAAATTAAGGACTAAATAAGAAATATTTCAATTTCTAATTCTGATTACTTTAGTTTTCAAATCAATAACCCAATTGGAATTTAAGAAATAAACTAGAAAATGGAAACACCATGTCAAAGATGGCAAATATTGATCTTGAAGGGATTGATGGAGTTTGAATAATGTGTAACTGAAGCAAGAAATAAGAAATGCTTCAATTTGTAATCCCTTTCTTTTCCTACATCTCTTTGATTTTCCACCATCTCGACATTCTCTTATGTGTTGCTTTACTTAAAACATGTTTCACGGTCCTTAATTCCTTTGCCACAATCGACTTTATTTCTAAGATCTAGATATGCCCCTTCTAGTTCTAGCCCATCCATTTCTCTTCACTACTCTTAAGATCTCCACCACTAATCTCTGATATAGGGATTTTAGGATGAAATGTAAAGTGATAAACAACTTTTTAGTATATTACATTATAAACCCTTCTTCCAAACAACATTTCACTGTATTACATTATAAACCCTTTCATTCTTCCCAAACAATAATTTTCTAATATAACAACCATTTTCATTCCATTTCATTATACACTTTACGTCTAACTAAACGTAACCTTAATGAGTTTTTAGGTTAAGATATCAAGGAAATTATGTTAATGATTTACACGAAAGGTGTGCCTGATTTTCCTTAGTGAGCGTTCAATGCTCTGGCAATAAAAGTACTAAAGTGTATAGTGTCTAAATGTTAGATGGTCAATTCATTGACAAGTAAATAAGGATATAAACATATATTAATCTAAGTTCAACAGTTGTTTTCAATGTCTAGTGATGTTTAGAATAGTAATGGCCTATAGAAAAGATGGAAACATTGTAAACTGATTGTCTCTATATCACCAATATTTTCTTTTATGCATTGATTTTTAGCTTAGTTGAGCCTAATAATTATATGTAACTAGTTTAGTACTGTATTTTCGTATGGCTTGTTCAAATAGTCGAAAAAATTCATTAAAACCTTCATGTAAACTACAATTATTAGTGTCTTAATCTTATGTTTGGTTGACATACCTGAATGTAAAGGACTATCAAAAATTTCACGAGTAATAATGTGGTAGCTCTTTATACTTATTATACTCATTATAATAAATGAAATATCATAGTTTCACTAGAATTATTGAGGACTAAACAATGTTTGATTCGTTTCTAAATATGTGGTAAACATGTTTTGTAAAAATTTGTATGTCGATACCTATTTTCCTGAGATTCTAATGTCTTTTCATTTTTAGGGCTTGATATCTTTAGTTTGAAGCAAATATAAGAATGTGACTCTAGTGTGAGACTATATAGTGGAAGATATTTTATTACTTTACATGTAATGTGATGGCTGAAAATGGTGAATTAGTGGTTGGAGATTTTGATGAGTGTATGAAGTTTCATGAGGGTATGATGTAGGATATTTATGATCCATAAATTTATAACAATATGATTTCTGTTCTCCTCAAACCCCATAAAGTGACTGACACACTATAAAGTTTAATGAAATGCTAAATCAAGGAATGGCTCCAACAATAGATGTTAAGTCAGAATGACTTCACTAAATGATTTTGATGAAAAAAGCTAAAATGAAAAAACAGACGGAAGCTAAAATGAAAAAGCAGACGGAAGCCAAAAAATAAAAAAAGTAGACAAAAGGCAAATATGAAAGCAGACGGAAGCTTAAGTGGTAAGTAGACAGAAAGAAATGCAGACGGAAGCTTAAGTGAAAAGCAGACGGAAAGAAAAGCAGACGGAAGCTTAAGTGGAAAACAGACGGAAAGAAAAGCAGATGGAAGCTTAAGTGAAAAGCAGACGGAAGCTTAAGTGGAAAGCAGACGGAAAGAAAAGCAAATGGAAGCTTTAGTGAAAAGCAGACGCAAAGAAAAGCAGACGTAAGGAAAGCAGACGCAAGAAAAGCAGACGCAAGAAAACAAAAAACGCATCAGTTTGAGTTAGTTACAGAACTTAACTGAATAACCGTTTCTTTAAAGAATCAAGAAGTAGTTGGAGACGAAGATTATAAATACAAGTCAGAGTCGAAGATTGCAAAGCTAGCGAAATTAAAAAGCTTAGCAATTATCGAGAGAAATTTTTGTGC
>JANKYE010715907.1:0-10015 GCA_032467995.1 Erythroxylum dillonii | reverse complement strand
AGATGCCTTTCTTTATTTATACATAATTTTGTACAAAATGCGCTAAAGGAGATTGCCTTTAGGGCACTACTCTAACATTATGTAGTATAAAAAGCATCACATATGAAGGTCATCTTATGCAAGGCCACTCATCGAAAGTGTTTGGATTACATAATAGAATTTCTTAATAAAGGTGATGGTATCTTCCCTATGTAATCTACTAAGAGCCAGGAGTAAGTGATGATGGACTTGTTTAAGTTAGTATTTTTGTTGGACGTTACGCAAGCTTTACAATTTATAGCCCTCCAATACTGCAAGTGCATGGGTCGCGATTTGTAGTATGTGAAGGGTCGATCCCACAAGGAAGGTGAACTAATCTAATCCTAAGTTATCTAAGGTTGAGAAAATTAATAAAATGAAAATAAAATTACACAGAAAAGTAAATACGAGAAAGTGATTATCAAGAAATTAATTTATAAGTTTAAAATAAAAAGAAATTGAAATCGAGCAACACAAAAATAACAATGGAAATTAACCAAGAAGGGTTAACAAATTATGAGAGAGGGATTTTCCCTATCATCAATGCTAATTTAGTCATATATGCATTATTATGGTGTCAATTCTAGACTATTGCAAGGTGGATTACTTTCTCTCGAGTTATAATAATTAAACCTTAAATCATAAACCCTAATTGAATTATGGAATTTGCAATCTTTTAATTAACAAAAGACCCATAACTCTAATTAGTTCTTAAGCCCTCTAATAAACTACCAAGTCTCACACGGGATCTCTCTCCACACAATAATCGACATGATTAATCACGTGGTCTATTGGATTGCTTAACTCTCATTATTCTGGCACAATCATTTTTATTGAGTTCACCTTCTCGATTTATTACCAAAATATGCAATTTCTGCTATTAATCACAATACCTAATCAAAATAACACAAAAAACAACTATATTAACATTGAATCAAGGTAAAATCCCAAAGGAAAAGTTAGAACATCATCAACAATCCAAGATCCATCATCATACAATCTGTCATCATCTCATACATTAATTGAACAGAAATAAAGATGGAAAGGAGAAAGAACTTAGACCAGATAACCCAAGAGGCAGCAACATCAGAAGACCTGCCTCCTCTCTCCTCTCTCTATCTTTTTCTTCTCTCCTTTGAAGCTTTCCCAAAATGGCAGAAGTGGAGACCTCTTTTCTGTCTCTTCTTTTTTCTTCTTATAGTCTTTTCTGATTAGGGCAACTCTAGGGCTTTTCCTGTACTCCAAAGGACCGAAATGTCCCAAAAAATGACGTTCGGAAGGTTGGGGCGCGTTGTTTGTCATACAGACCACAATCATGGCACCTTGTTTCCCCTTCTATCATGATAGTGGCTCCTTGCAACTACTTTTTTCATGATCGTAGCTTATTTTCCACGACCGTGGGTCTGGGTTCAGCTCCGTGTCTTCTTTGAATCACTTCTGTTCTTCTATATTTTCCCTGAAACACTAGCAAACACATCATGACACCTTAAAAACATAAAATTGAAGCTCAAACACATGCTCTAACCCACAAAATATAAATACTTAACTAACTAACACAATTATAATCTAACCGTGCATTAATTAATTAAATGTAACCACTAAACACATCCTAAACTACCCACAAAACATGATGCATTCTACGACTATCAACATCCCTACACTTAAACGTTTGCTTGTCCTCAAGAAAAAACAAAACAAGGAAAACACCAACATATTAAAACACAAAACACAAAACACAAAACATGCACATGCAATAATGAGGCAATGGTATTCAACTTCACGAACTAATTTAACTTCGAACACTATCCCTCAAGTTGTTCTAACTTATTAACTTGCTAAATTCACATCTAGGTACCTTGGACTAAATATACATATTATCCAAGACCTTAATGTTAAAAGTTATTCACCCCTTTCACTTGCACACAAACTTTGATAATCATTTAGTCAACCAAAAACATAACTATCCCTAAGTCTGTTTTCATAAAAATTCTAGTTGTTCACAAAGATCTGTAGATTTTATTTGACAAAAATTTGTTTTTGTTAATTTTGATTGACATAAACCTAGCCTTTTTACGCGAAGGCAAACATTTATGATGAATGTCGATCCAGTTACTTAACTGGGCCATGTTTTTATTAGGCGACTTAGTTAAAATGTCATTATTGCCTTTTGATGCGATGGCATACATTTTTTATGCTTGTCGATCTGGTTACTCAGCTACATCACATTTTCAACTAGCTACTAGCATTATTCATAATCCGAAGGCCAACAGAATAGTTATTTATTTATGATTTTCCCATTTTTTTGTTGCCTACCTATTTAGATAATCGTTCCCATGATAATATACGAGCAATGCTACTTATTTGATTAACCTAAAATTATAAATGAATGTGATAACTTCCTAGGGTGAATAAACTAACATCATATCCTAATTAACCTGCATATTTAACCAAAGTAACCTAGGCCACTAATTTCGCAAGCTAATAACTATTCGCAACCTAAAAGACTATATTCAAACTTAAATCAATTTTGTTAAGTCCTAGCCATTGACACATTCACACGAATCACATCATACAACCTAAAGCAAACTAACATACGATATGAAAATTCACATTCAAAGTAAAAGCATACATGCACACATCCCTACACTTGGACAACACATTGTCCTCAATGTGAGAAGAACAAACACAACACAATAGGTGGGAATACAAATTACAAAACAAGAGAAACATGAGGCAATTAAAAATAACAATAAAATAAGAGACAATGGTTAGAGTATCGAAATTGTCATGGTGATCGAGGTAGTGATGGCGATAGTGTTGAGACCAAATCTGCTTGACACCGAGAGTATTTTCCTATCTTATAAGTGAATCAAGAGAGTAAGAGAATTAATGATCCACCTCATTATATAATTGAAAACAAATCTAACTATACAACGATTTAAATCTAACTCCTAAACATGCTAATTTATGGTCATTAGCTTGACCTTGCATCCTTAGAAACTCTTCTGGGATCAATTATGAGTAGCTTGCTTCCACTAGTGTTTCTCAATTTCAGCTTCGTAGCTTGTAAATAAGCTACATGTTGGAAGATAATGAAAAGGACACAATCTATCAAAGTAAGGAAACCTAACAAGCTTAATAATGTCCATTTTAGCAACAAATTTTCAACAAAATAGGGAATAAAAAAACTCCTTAAATTTACCATCAAATCTAATAGTCTGTTTGGTAAGAAGGTGAACTGTTCACTTTTTTCCTCAATCACCTTCGCCTCCTTTGCTTCTTCCGCTTCGCAAATAGAGACATCTATATCTTTTTGAACCTCTACAACTGTTGTCATCTGTTCGTCCCATCGCTACTCCTTTAAAGATGCGACTACATCAATTTACACAAATGGTATACTTAATGGGTAAGGAGGAGGAGGAGCATAAGGAGGGTCCTCATTCTTTTCCTCATCCTTTTTAAACTTTTCTTGGTCCTCTACAAGGTGGGTTTCTGCTTAGTTTTCTAGTGGTTCTTCTAGCTTTTTCCCACTCCCAAGTGTGATAGCCTTAAGTTGCTCTTTTAGATATACTTCCATGTTTCTTGAAAGATTTTCCACACTTCTTTTAGATAACTTATTGGCAAGTTGTTCCACTTGAACCTCTAGGTAAAGGATAGAAGAGGCATAAGTCCTTGTTACTTAGGCGATTTCCCCTTCTAACCTTTTCTAAGCCTTGTCCATACTTACGAGCTTGTCCATAATCATGTCCAATTGGAATCATAGTCATTGTATTCATCTTATTGAAATCCATATGACTCTTGATTTCTAAATTGAATCCCAACATTGTTAGACCAATGAAAATTTGGGTGGTTCTGCCACCCCGAATTGTATATTTTTAAATAAAGATTGCTATCTCCCTGACCAACTTATGCTCCATTAAAGTTGAATTATTCCATATTGTTATTTTCCCCTAAGAAACAATCAACTATGATATAGTTATCTTGTCCATATAACTCACCGTTGTATTGAATTGTTTTGAATGGAGAAGAAGAGATGGCTTTCAGGTTATTCAGTTGCTTGGTTAGGTTGTCGATCTCAGCTTGCAATGTTGTCACTGAATTTGTAGCAATCATTCCTTTTGGATCCTGAAAGGCTGGTTGTTGTCTACTTTGTTAACTATTATATGCCATCTCGTCTAACAGATTGTGATGCTCCAACTGTTTTCCTTGTGGATGATCTTGGATGATCTTCCAGCAGCTGCATCTATAGAGCCCCTCATGGGTGGATTAACTCCATTATAAAAGGTTTGCAAAAGGAATTCGTTGAGTAAGTTATAATGAGTACCGCTCCCACGCTTCATATAAAGACTCCCCATCATTTTGCTGGAAATTGATAATTTCCTTTATTAGTCTTGTTGTCATATTTAGAGGGAAGTACTTATCTAGAAAAGCTTACACCAGCTGCTCCCAAGTTGTGATATTGTCTAGCTTGAGAGAATTCAACCACGATTTGGCTTTATCCTTAACTGAAAAGGGAAAGAGCCTCATCGTAACAGCATCTTCCAACATGCCAATATATCGGAAGGTGTCACAAACTATAAGAAATAAAGAAAATGAGCATTAGGATCCTTATTGGCTAACCTATAGAATTGCATGTTGGTTCGCAGCATGTTTAGCAGTGATGGTTTGATCTTGAACGTACTTGCTTACACTGGTGGTCATGTAGTCCCTTGATGATAAACATTGAGTTGTGGCCTCATGAAGTCCATAAAGGTTTATCGCTCTCTATGATGTATTTCCTCTACCATCATTCTTTCCATCTCTTCTTAGCGTTTAACTCTTAAGATTCCCCATTATTGCCTTGGGATGTCCGAATTGTTGTGTCTTATACCTCACGAGCAAAAACTTTCATATTTTTTTAATCCTTAGACTAAAAGAATTATACTAATCCTCAACCTCCCTGGAAATGGCACCAAAAACTTGTTGGATGTTAGCCAAGCTTTATAATCTATAGCCCTCAAATACTGCAAATGCATAGGTTGTGATTTGTAGTATTTGAAGGGTCAATCCCATAAGGAAATTGAACTAATCTAATCCTAGGTTATCTAAGGCTGAGGAAATTCATAAAATGAAAATAAAATTACACAGAAAAGTAAATACGAGAAAGTGATTATTAAGAAATTAATTCGCAAGTTTAACATAAAAAGAAATTGAAATCGAGCAACACAAACGTCACAACGGAAATTAACCAAAAAGGGTTACCAAATTATGATAGAGGGGATTTTCCCTATCATCAATGCTAATCTAGTCATTTATGCATTATAATAGTGTTGGTTCTAGACTATCGTAAGGCGGATTGCTCTCTCTCGAGTTATAATCATTGAACCCTAAATTATAAACTCTAATTGAATTATGGAATTTTCAATCTCTCAGTTAACAAAAGACCTACAACTCTAATTAGATATTAAGCCCCTTAATAGACTACCAGGTCTCACACGGGATCTCTCTCTGCACAATAATCGATATGATTAATCACATGGTCTATTGGATTGCTCAACTCTCATTAATCTATCCCAATCATTTTTATTCAGTTCACCCTCTCAATTTATCACCAAAATATGCAAGTTTCGCAATCAATACAACACTCATTCAAAATAACACAAAAATGAGTATATTAATAGTGAATCAAGATAAAATCCCAAAGGAAAAGTTAGATCATCATCAACAATCCAAAATCCATCATCATCTCATACATTAATTGAATGGAAATAATATGAAAAGGAGTAAGAACTTAGATCAGATAACCCGGGAAGGCAGTAGTGTCGAAAGTCTCACTTCCTCTCTCCTCTTCTCTCTCTTCTTCTTCTCTCCCTTGAAGCTTTCCCAAAATGGCAAAAGTGGAGGCCTCTTTCCTTTCTCTTTTTTTCTTCTTATAGCCTTTTCTAATTAGGGCAACTTTAGGGATTTTCTTATGCTTCAAAGGTCCAAAATGTCTGTGAAAATGAAGTTCGAAAAGGCGGGGTAAGTTGTTTGTCAGGCAGGTCACGATTGTGGCCTATAATGCTTCAATCGTGGCACCTTGTTTCCCCTTCTGTCATGATCGTAGCCAACATGCCATGATTATGGCCCTGGCATCTGCTTCTGTTATAATCGTGGCTTATTGGCCACGATCGTGGGCCTGGGTTCGGCTTTGGGTCTTTTCTGAATCTCCTCCGTTCTTCTATATTTGCCCTAAAACACTAACAAACACGTCACGACACCTCAAAAACATAAAATTGAAGCTCAAACACGTGATCTAATCCAAAAAACACACAAAACACAAATACTTAACTAACTAATACAATTCTAACCTAACCACGCACTAATTGATTAAATTTAACCACTAAACACATCCTAAACTACCCACAAAACATGATGCAATCTACGACTTTCAATTTCCTTGCCCTTTAACTCAACCTAATACATGAGGGTTTAACATTAATCACAAGCATTTAAACATCCCCAATAAAAAGTCTTTGTAGCTACTGCTTCCTTATACCAATGACAATATTGTTCTTATCTGTATCAATCTCTTCTCTCCTTCTTGCTTTATTTCATCTGTAGGTCTCCTTAATTTTTAGGTCAATAGGAAGTAGGTCATCCAGGTTTTCATTTATAAATCTCTTATCTTGCATCAAGTAACTGAAACAGTTGAGGAAACATAAAATTGAAATAAATATAAAATTAATAAACAAGTAATTTCCTCGATAATGACACAAAAATTTTGATTATTTTAATTTGCAAACAGATAAAATTGATTGTAACAAGTTATAAAATCTGGAATATCTTAGAGTATTGATCCCATGAGAATTATAACTACTAATTTTTATTAATGTTAGCCAAATAAAATTAAACAAATCAAAATTTATGAAAAAATAACTAAAATCCCAATTTAAAAAACAAGATGATAAACTAGCAAAAAGAAATTAATTAAAAAACGATAGGTTTTAGGGCTTCACTTATGAGGAAACTCAATTATTATGCAAGAATAATTATTAAGTTTAAAACAATAATTAACCTAAAGTATATATGTTCTCTCTTGACGTATATAAGAATATCCAATTAAGAAATTACCTCATCTCGATGCGCAGTACCTAATTGAACTCATTAAACATATTTAATCTATTAGTTTCCTTTATTTAGGATACCTTTGTATCTAGATCTAGATTTTATTCTTCTAGTGCATAGATTGTACTTTAGAACCTTTCGGTCCATCATACAATCACTAAGATTGAATATATGATGGTTAGGTATAAATCCAACAATTAAGATCATAGAGAATAAATTCAACCAAGGGAATAATCAATCATACATTAAAAATAGAAATATCATATATAAACTACATCACTAAACCTAGTTGGGGACTTAATTACTAAAAATCATTTTTAAAAAACAATCTTTAACATGAAAGGAAGTAGAGAATAAAAAGATAGAAAAGATGTCACCATTTATATCCAAGTTGAGGGGGATCTCTTCTAATCTTACTTCCAATCCTTTCTCAAGTTTAAAAATAGTAAAACTATAAATTAATGAAAAGTGATTACCAAGAGCCTATTAATAGTGTAGCACCCCACTTCCGCAAGACCCGAACCTGACATCGACGGTGATATCCGAGTCCGTGCCTGCGAAGGTAGCATGCTAGAACAGTCAGTCATTCGCAAACCGGTATAAATTTTTTTTTGAAACACTAACATAGACAGAAGTCCATTTTCCATTTGGGCCCAATAAGATTAAAAGTTGTTAGTACAATGCTTTCAAGACATTACAATCCACAGTTGCATGATTAATTAGAGCCCAATTTCATTTATACCCCTTTCCAGTTAGAAACCAATCCACTTTGGGTCATTCGGGCCCATTCAATACACAAAACATTTGCAAACATTTCCAACTGATATATAGCAATATTCACATTTAATCAATCCCATTTAAAAATCCATTACAAAGATTCCCATTTTGTATCACTTATTACAGATCGAAATATACAAATACATACTGCACAGAAATTGCGGAAAACACTCTATACAAAATCCTAATGCAGACACGAACTGATCCCAACCTCTAACTTTCCCCTGTGGGCAATACGCATACTCCCGTTGTATAACGGGATATTCTTCTGAATCCTAAAAAATATATGCAAATTTTGGGTGAGTTTTGCGAACTCAATGAGTGACCATCACCCAGTCACATAACACATAATTGCATATTTCTATTCAATACAATTTCACATTCCCATTCAAGACAATTTCACATTTACCTTCAATACCATTTCACATTTACATTCAATACCATTTCACATTTACATTCAATACCATTTCATTCAATACAATTTCACATTCCCATTCTATACAAAGTCACATTCCCATTCAATGCAAAGTCACATTCTCATTCAATACAATTAAATCAATCATATCATGCATGCATATGTACATGAGACCAAATTTCCATTTATTTCTTTGTTGTGACCGAGTGCCTAAACTGTCCCGTATCCATTGGATATCAGGCTCATTGATAACTGTCCCATATAGGGCTCATTAAAAACTGTCCCATATAGGGCTCATTGAAAACTATCCCATATAGGGCTCATTAACGTTGAGCCTGAGGCTCTGAATCACTATCTGAGCGCGAAGCTCCTTTTCACTCGTTGAGCTGTAAGCTCTATTCGGTGGCTACTCTAGTCACAACTCCCGTTATGTGTCATGTATTCATGCAATGAAATGCATTGCTCATATTTGCATGCGCTTATTCAATCATAATCACTTATCATCGGACCGTAGTCCGGCATTCCACTTATAGTTGAGAATGCACATTGTCATTCATATGCAATGTGCATGCAAAACAAGTTAACAATCAATTTAACAATCTCATTATGTACACTTAGTTCATCCAATTCACATTCAAAGAGCACTTTAATAACACAAATCCCAGTACACAATCATCGGACCTCCTGTCCGGAACCCATATTCAATTACAATCAATAAAACCAATCAATACTCATTCAATTTATAACAAAAACAATAAACCAATAAAGAAGACCATCTAGGTCTACTCACAGTACGCTCCAGATTAGCACTTGCTTTCATGATCCGGAAACGTCTAGCTGTGGACATTCTATCCTGTATCAATCGTATGAAAAACACAGTTTGCACACACATTAATCAAGGCACAATCACAGAACCATTCAGTTTTCACACATGTACATGTATAATGCATGCTCAATGACAATCCCGGGTATTCACTATACACTCACACTGTATGCCCACTCTCAAAGCATAACTCAATTGTCTAATTTAACTTAGCCTTACACTTCATTTTCAATAACGTCACATTTGACTCTTTAAGAGTCTAGCATATCCATGAGCTTGCATCTCAAGAACACCTGCTCATTTGTATCATAATTCAATTTCCCGTCATTCTTTTCTAACCCTCATTTGATCTCATAAGATCCAATTCCCTTTCATAATTAATCATTTAACTCCCTTTCATAATTAATCATTTAACACCTATTACTTAACTTCCTTGAATAGCATTACAAGTATATAAACATTTTCATCTCCATTCCACTCATGCATTTGACACTTTGATTTCATCCAATCGTTCACTAATTTTTAACCTTCAATTTCACTTCAAACATTTCATATATGAGTCCCATAAACCAAGGATCATCTTAGGTTCACTTTAAAACCCATTTGAGGCTTAATTGGTATCATTTGACCCGTGACTGTCCGTTAAACGGACATACATGTCCGTTAGACGGACCTTTACGGGTCACTTACTTCATTTTGTAAATTTGAACCCAAAACGTCAGAATCGCAAAATTGTTCCTGAAATAGAAGTTGTCGATCTCGAAGTCTACTATCAAAACCATGTATAGATCATCTCATTACGAGCTCTACACAAAGAGGTATGCCCCTTGCACTAAAGTATGTTCAATTGAGTTTTCAAAATTTCCAGATTTCTAACTCTTCACTTACAACACTCA
>JANKYE010715858.1:0-10017 GCA_032467995.1 Erythroxylum dillonii | reverse complement strand
TGAAGGATAGAGGTCGGGATCAGTTCGTGTCTGCATTAGTGTTTCATTCAAATTGTATTCTGAAATCTCTGTATTTATAATGAGCCCAATTTAGTTATGGCTTTTTGTTCATTAAATGATTGTAAATTATTATTGAATGATTGTGTTAACTGAAAATGTTTATTTCTGAAACTGAAACTGTTTATTTATGAACGTGGGCTCAGATTATTACTGTCCATTCCGCGCGAATGAATGTTTTTTAAAAAAACATTATACTGAGATTCGTCTGACCGACTGATGTAGTACGCCACCCTCGCTAGGCACGGACTCGGATATCACCGACGATGTCGGGTTCGGGTCACGCGGGAGTGGGGTGTTACAACGATCGTGGCAAATATGTTACAATCATGACTGAAGCTCGAGCATGGGGCCACGATCGTGGGGAATTTGTCACAATCGTTACTGAGAGCAGATAAACCAGCCACGATCGTGGCCTGCACGCAGACAGACACGGATTCACTTTCAGATTCAAGTTTTTTTAGACATTTCAAACCCCGGAAAGACACTAGGATTACCTTAATTGGAAAAGACTATAAAAGGATAATGATGTAGCCCTAGAAAGGAGTCTATATTCAGCTTACATTTGGAAACCTAAAGGAGAGAGAGAACTAAAAGAGAGAGAAAAGAAGAAGAGGAAGAAGAAGAGGGTTCCAACGTCGAAGCGTCCTGGAATAAGTGATTTCCCGACGTCGTTGCTTTCCTGAATCATCCAACCTAAGTTTTATTTCCTCTTTATTTACTTTTTTATTCATTTAATGTGTAAGATTGAGATGGATTGTATGGTTATAGATTTTGAGTTGTTAATGATGTTTTAACTTTTCCTTCGAGATTTTGCTTTTATTTAATGTTAATCTAGTTAAATTGTGCTTACTTGATTTGGGTGTTGTGATTGATTAATATATTTGCATGTTTCAGTAACAAATCGAGATGGTGAACAGAATAAAAATGATTAGATTGGATTAACAAGAGTTAGGCGATCTAATTGACCACTTAATCGAGCTAGTCGGTAATTTTATGGAAAGAGATCTTGTACGAGACCCGATTGTTTATTAGAGAGCTTTAGAATTAATTAAAATTGTGGGTAATTTGTGAATTGAGAGATTGCAAATCCATAATTCAATTAGGGTTTTCAATTTAAGGAATGGTTATAACTCGAGAGAAAGTAGTAAACCTTACGATCGTCTAAAACAACAACCCATAAACACATAAAAAGCTAGGTTAGCATTAATGATAGGTAAAATCTCCTCTTCCATAACTTGATTATTCTCTTTACGAATTTCCATTGTTATATTATCTGATTGTTGCTAGTTTGTTTAATTTAGTTTACTTTTCAGTTTATTATTCAAATTTGAGTTTTAAACAAAGCACAACCTAAATTAAGTGGTGCCTAAGTACAATCACCTACTTGAATTCATCTTGTTCAGCGCTCTAACCACTTTTACACACTGTTATTCTCCATCTTTTCGTGCTCTCAAGAGGCCAAGGAAGGTGTGGTGTTTGTAACAACCCAAACAAGTAGAAGAAGTAAGAAAGGACGAGTTGTCCTCAAACGTACATAATTTTAATTACATGTTCTTTCAATTTTATCTATTACATATATATGATTCTGATTTTTTTGGGGCTGTCGTAGAGTTGAAATTTTGATTCCAATGCTTTTGCTGCATAGCTATGCACGAGATGCACGAGTCTTCTACACTCTCCTCTCAAACGATAAAATAATATTACATTTCTTTTCATTCCATTAATATACACCCAAGTAAAATTAGCCTTAGAAGTAAAAGGATATGGTCAATTTGGCACAGTACGGAATTATTCCCAATTGCACTGACTAGCTTGCAAATGCCTTGGGCTAGAAAGAGAATCAAAAAAAGGTAAAGCTATTTAGAAAACTTGAACTTGGTGAGGAAGAGGTTGATAGCTATTAGCATTTCATTTGTAAATAAAGTTGGTAAATAACATTCCTGGTTAAGTGTAGCAGTAATACATAAGGTATACAAACAATCCAATAAGGCAAACAGATATAGATAAAGGCATGTTAGCTTTCCAGCACAGAAGAAGTCCATAAGCTTAAGCAGCCTGCACAAATTTCGAATAAGATTTTGAAGACCTTATCCGAAAGAGTTTGATATTTGTGATTATGAACTTCTGTGCCATTTACTTATCGATTTGCAAAAAGATACGCAAGGAGGACAGAGATTAGAATGAAAAGTAGAACAACCTGCATGAAGATAACAAAAGAAATCAAACGACATTCGTTTGACTTTATGTACCTAACTAAAAGTAAAGTGCATCCAACGACCACGTTTGGACTATCTTGGGAACAAATCATCTGTTCTCATAATCCTATTTAACGATTTTTATCTACATATTTTTATAGGACTCACACAAATGTGCAGTTAAAAATCAATGACATAGGCTTGGAACAGGTTAAACGGCACAAGTGATCCCGTGCCGGCTATCTTATTGAAATGGCATCAAACTCATTTATCGTAAACAGATAAATGCGAAAAAAAATAACTTTGCTACTGCTAACATGAGTTTCCTAATTGTTATTTGCATGTTTTGATACAAAGAACCGAAGATGATTATTGTAAAATGGATAAGTTGAGGATAGGTCCTCATATGAAGCTAAACATAGCAGTCAAGAAAACTAACTTCATTATTTCGTTAGAAACTCACCACAAAAGATTTATATGCTGACTCACTCCTAACAAGGTAGGATTTCCTGATAGAACAAAGAAAAATAACATGTCAGATTAAAAAAAATAGGAGTACATCAAACCATATGATCAGAAAACAGAGAGACAAATAGAAAAGGATTGATAGACCTTTTGCTTAGATATCCAGATTCCCTGCAAATTTTTTGTACTGCTTCCAGCCTATTCAATGTTTTTGTTGCATTGGGATCATTTCTGTCAACCTGTTGAAGAAAATATCAAATTTTCCATGGTTAAAAAAAACACCGAGATGGATATGGTGTAAAGCAAATGCTTGCTAGCACCCAAAAAGAAGGTTTGCTTGCATGTGTTAATGAGAACGAGCATCCGCATGGAGAATATGGGAAGTACTACAAACAAAAAGGGAAAAGAAACAACATATAAAGGGGAGATATTATTCATATATGGACTAGTTTCATAATTTAATGTGCCATCTTTAGGTCAAGAAAGGGAAGCAAAACTAATTTCAAGAGGTAGAAATGCCACAAAGATCATTGCCCCCCATTAAACCTTCTATTTTCTCCATGTAACTTGCTGAGTATCTTCAATGTCTACTAAAAGTACAAGCATATCATACCTTTGACTGCAGCATGCAAGAGAAGTCAAAGAAAGCACCATAGACATCAGACATTGTTCTTGTTCTATCAATCACTTTGGCAGTAAGTCCTGTAGATCAGTAAGAGAACAAAGTAACTTTAAGCTTTTGATCCCTATGCATATATGTAGATAGAAGGAAAATGAGGGGTATATGGTGCAGAGATAACGATACAGACGAGTAGGCCATCTCATACACAACTATTCACCCAATTCATCACATAAATTGTTGGGAATTAATTCAAAATTTTAGAGTTGTTAAAATTCCTTTAGAATAAGTCTTAGTTTGTTTTTAATTTTGTCTTATAAGTCAGATTTATTAGCTGAAATATATATTTTAGTTTTTTGTATTTTGCTTATAAGGCAACCAAGTTTATTAATAAAACAACTTGAGTATTACCTATTCATTTATCTTTATCTTTATCTTATCTCATCTTATACATGTTTTTTTCTTTAAAATTCCAACATAAATTATAAATGATTCCAAGAAAAGTAAAATATGATTTTTGCCCTGTAATCTCTACCCAGATCAATAGCATGGACTTGTAAAAAGGAACTTAAAATAACCTCCAAGCTCTTGATGTTCCTGATAGATCTAATTTTTCTCATGAAGAATGGTAGTCTTAGTACGTGGTAGTCTTAGTACAAATCTTACCTCGCCTCATCTTCACTACGCCTCTGAAAACTTCAATGTTGTTATAGCACATTGCTAAGGTTCCAATTGCCATGATCTAGCAGAAGAGAGGTAATAAATTGAGATGCAAGTTTTGACTGGTACATCTATAGGATCATTTGCACCAAAGTCATGAAATCTAACATACTAGACCAAACCGAATTCCTGTGGATTTTCATCTAAAGTAAACGCATATGATAAATTCAGAACACATATAGATCACATGACAAACAATATCAATCAGGAATCAGAACAGAAACATGCAACTTAAGCCTTTTCCGAATGAATGGCAGAATGGAAGAAACTTGAGGTCAGATTCGTATGTGAAATAACAATGTAAGCACAAACAAACACACTGTGGGATTGAGCGTATATAGAAAGGCAACACTAAATCTTGAATAAGTTTTGCATTTAGTACATAAATCTGTATTCCATAAATAAAAGAACTAACTTGACAAAGAAAGAGATGCAAAAATCGTTGAGCAATCAAATGAAAAATCTTCCTACCTGAGGGATAGCACAAAATCGAAAAATAGTAGGATCCCTCAATGCACACATGTATTTGAAGCAGTCTTCTACATGAATAAGAGAATTAGCAACCATATCATTCAAGCATTGCACTGCCTTGACTGAGTTCTCTTCATATTTTAAATCCTGCATAGCACAACATGCAAAGGGAAAGAAAGCCTTGTCATATAATTTGTAGTCAAACATGAGACACACATCATTACAGGGATATAAATAACAACCAAGGATGCTATCATACTAGGGGGGAAAAAAAAAGAAGAACTAGATGAGAAACACACCTCAAGTTTGGTAACATATTTACCCCAAATTTCACGTGGCCAGAGCCTACGACACTTAGGTATTTCATTTATATCCTCCAGATAATCACGAATAATGTTCGGTTTCTGCTCATTTATCCATGATATATAGAGTTATAACACATTCAATGAGAAAACAAAATCACAGGTACTCCAAGGATCACAGCAATACCTGAAGAAACAACCCCATAGCATTGGAAAGATAATCTGGTGCCAAATCTTCCAACTGCGAGGCATGGAAAATCTTGGATAGGCCAAGTCCAACAACTCCTGACACATAGTGGCAATATTCATCATAGTCATCAATTGTTTCAACCTGCATGATGAGTTTCACTGGCATTATTAAAGAACAAGATATTTGATCTACAAAATACAAAAGTCTGAGATAACTGAAGATCAGTGGCGTCGTTTAGTTTGGGAGGGCTCTTAACTAGCCTTAGGCCCTTACCTACTTGATGATTAGAAACCCTAATCCTTAGAATAAAAACATTACAAGCTCAACTCAATGCACTTAGGTATGGGTACTCAAGTTGATCTACATGAACACGAGAATATTTTTACTCCTTTACTAATTTCCATCCAAGCACATCTCAGAGATAACAATCTTATTATAAACCTCCTTGCATATAAATTTCGCCATTCCAGCACCCATTCTCTTGGTACTTTCCTCAATTGCTTCCCGAAAACTGCAAAGTAAAATAATTTCTTTCAAGTAAACTAATAAACCAGTAAAATGACTATTCACAAGATTTTTTCAGGCATCCATAAAGTGATCAGCTGCAGCACTTTTAGCTCTAAGCAAATGATAAAAATCCTTATGAATCTTAAAAAGACAGAGTCATCCAAAAATATCAATGCACTTTTGTGATAAAACATATTTAGTAATAAGTTGCAAAAACCCATGCATCAACAACTTACTCACTGATGAAACATACGACTCTACAATCAAATCATCTGATGATACACTTATTTACCACTACAAAATTTCTTTCTAGTAAACTAACAAACAGTAAATTGACTTTTCTTTAGGCATCCGTAAAGTGATCAGCTGCAGCACTTTTAGCTCTAAACACATGATAAAAATCCATATAAACCTTAAAAAGCCAAAGTCATCCAAAAATATCAATGCATTTTTGTGATAAAACATATTTGATGATGTGTTGCAAAAACCTATGCATCAATAACTTGCTCACTAACGAAACATACAACTGTACAGTCAAATCATCTGATGATACACTTATTTATCGCTACAAAATTTGCTCCGTTGCACCTTTAAGTAATGTCATATTTCAATCCAAAAACAGACTCATCCAAAGTTTAAGAGACTCTAAAAAAGGATATATTCTAAAAAGGATAATGGAAGTACCATTCTATATGAACAGACACTTGTAAAGGAGACTGAGGTATGATACAACTCAGTAATACCCTTTAAGCTATGTTTAGTTGGGTGGTTAATAATGCAATGGAATGAAGTGTAATATCATTCCATCATTTAAGAGGAGGGTTTTGATGGAATGGAATAAGATGGGTTATTAATGCAATGGAAGGAAGTGTAATATTATTCCATCATTTAGGAAAAGGGTTTATAATGGAATGGAATGAAATAGGATGAAAGTAGAAGGTTTCACATTACATCGCATTTCATCCTAAATAGTAAAAATAAATTACCTCCGATTTTGAAGATTTAGGATAGAATGTAAAATGGTAAACAACATTTCACTATATTACATCATGAACCCTTCTTCCAAAAAACATTTCACTATATTACATTATGAACCCTTTCATCTCTCCCAAACAACAATTTGCTAATAAATTCATTTACATTCCATTCCATTATAAATCATTTCATTTCATTAAAAACCTTACGTTCAACCAAACATAGCCTTAGTCTATGATTGAGATGCAAGTCTACTGGGAAAAATTACTAGCGATTTATGCCTCAACAACTGCTCACACTTGGTGAATGGATAGAACAAAAGGATCGTCCATGTTGATACGCTTTATCCTTCTTAATTTAGTAAGTGAACAACTGCTAAAAGTACCTTCAAAAAGTATCTATAGAATAAATCCGTTAATCAGACTACATCGTTAAAAAAATAAGATAACCAATGGCGATGTGTACAGAACTACAAGTCTACAAGATTATCTTAGTCACTGTGAATAAATTGAAAAGAGAAAAGGCCATCAAAATTGAGAAAAACTAGACAGTAAATCAATGGTACCCTTTGCCAAGCTCTGCAAAAGCAGTTTGAACATGAAGAAACTGGTCCATGAGAACTTTGTCGTCCTTCGTACCACCTTATGCATAGGAAAGAATCAAAGCAAAGTGAGTGAAGATCATATCGAGTTCCTGTATCTTTCACATGCAACTTCTCAGTTTTTATTACCAATAAAAGAAAAGAATAGGAGAAGGAAGGCTAAGCAATTCTGCATAGTCGACTTATTTTTAAGAGACAACGATATGTTGCAATTTGAAAAACCGAACGGGGTTGATTATTTCGCAAACTATCAACAAATTCTTGGCACCAATAAAATAAAAACAACCAGAACCGAAATAATAAAAGCGCCAGAAATTTGGTAATGCAGTTCGGAACACCTTGCCTACGTCTGCAGGGCCATCACCCAGCTTAATCACTTTCACCGAAGTATAATAGTTTTACCCAAGGCTTTACTGAGCAGAAACCACTCAACCCTTGACATTATCCTCCAACCTCACTTCCCGTGAAAGAATTTTACACCCAATAATACGACCGACTCGTGTTAATCGCAACAGAGGATTTTCTCAATCAACCCAATAGTACAACCGCCTCGTACTAACCTCAACAGAGGATTTTCTTAACAATATTTAATAATAAAGATAATTAAATGAACAACTCAAGTGATTAAAATAATAAAGAGCAAAAACTAAATACATTTGAAATAGACAAGAACAACTTCCCGATGAGTTTCACTCCACTTAAATAGATCTGGAAGTTGTCGCAACAACAATGGGCCAATCACGACACATCTTCTGCAAGTGTTTATGAGGAAAAAGTTAGATCGTGCGTTGGTGAATGAAAGTTGGCTAAGATGGTTTCCTATGGCATCGGTAGTGTTCGGAGAGCCAGTTTTTTCTGACCATGCTTCTATCTTAGTGCAACAACTAGATGGTGGATTCACGGTAAGGGCTCCGTTCAGATTTTTTAATGGGCTGATGTAGTTGGAAGGGTTTATGTCCATGATTCAGCAGGTTTGGGCTACGACTATTAATGGCCATAAAGCGTATCAACTAATGCAGAAGCTAAGGCTTGCTAAAGTTGCAATCAAAGAGTTCAGCAAAGGTAGAAGAAGAGATGTAGAAGACTTGGGCACTGTGCTCAATGAGGTCCAAAAGCAATGCTATTCAAACCCCTCTAACGTAAGTTTGAGAAACAGGGAAGCAGATTGTTTGAAGCAATATCAAGAAGCACTCCAATTACAAAATTCGATAATGAAGCAAAAAGCTAGACAGACATGGATCAAAGAAGGGGACATTAACTCCAGATTTTTCCAGGCGTCGGTTCTAGCCCGAAGAAACAGTAACACTATTACTGAATTGCTAGATGAGGAGAGGCATAAACTTACTTCACAACATGAACTTGCAAATCATATTCGTAACTACTTCTTGAGACTTATGGGGAGAAATGACACCTAGCTGAATGGATTTGGGATACTAGATGTGATGAATTATTGTCCGAGGCCAGAGATTCTACAGATGCTCACTTCACCTTTCACAGCCCAACAAGTGAAAGAGGTGGTATTCTGGATGCACAGCTCCAAAGCACCTGGACCCGATGGTTTTTCTGCTGGTTTCTTTCAACAGACTTGGGATATAACAGGACCTCTTGTAACGGCAGCAGTGTTAGAATTTTTTTCTTCTGGCTCGATGTTGAAAGAAATCAATCATACATATGTTTGTTTAATTCCGAAAAAGGACAGACCAGAGAGGATCACAGATTATCGCCCAATTTCGTGCTGCTCTACGGTATACAAGATAATTGCGAGTTTATTAGCTGATAGATTGAAAATGGTATTGGCCGAGGTGGTTACAAAGTCTCAAGGGGCGTTTCTTCCGTCGAGAAGTATTGGGGACAATATATTGCTTCTCCAAGATTTGATAGGGGAATACCACACAGGAAAAAAAATCAAAAGTTGTGCTTTAAAAATTGATCTCTATAAAGCATACGACACTATGAGTTGGGGTTTCTTGAGAGATTGTCTTACAACCATCGGGATTCCTATGAGATTCAGGCAGTGGGTACTCCAGTGCATCCAGACGACGTCAATGAGTGTTTTAATCAATGGACTTCCTACAAAACCGTTTTCCAATACTCGAGGGATTAAGCAAGGGGATCCTCTTTCCCCTTACCTATTCACTTTAGTAATGGAGGGGTTATCTAGATTAATTACGAAAGTGGTGGATTGCAATGGTTTATTTCAGTATCACTATAAATGTAAAGAGATGAAATTAACACATTTAATGTATGCTGATGATGTGATTCTCTTTTGTAAGGCGGAACCACAGGTTATATCGATCTTGATGAGTCAGCTGAACACCTTTTCGGGTTGGTCGGGGATGCAACTGAATTTGCAAAAGAGTGGAGTATATGTGTCTTCAGATGTGCGGGATCCAAAATGGATTTCCAATTTGGTGGGTATTTCTCTTCAAGAAACGCCTTTCCAGTATCTAGGAGTCCCTATAACATCGGGTAAGCCTCGGTATTCGGTGTTTTTGCCTATGCTGGAAAAAATGAAAGCTAGAATTTTTACTTGGCAGAACAAATTTTTATCACTTGCTGCTAGAGTCACTCTCATTGTGTCGGTGTTGAATAGCATGCATGTACATTGGGCGGCGCATGTGGTAATTCCGAAGAAGGTGATCAAGGACATGGAGAGGATGTTGAAGTCCTTTCTATGGAATGGAACACATGATAATAGTAAGGGAGCCAAGGTAAAATGGAGTGACATTACCGTGCCAAAAAAACAAGGGGGATTAGGAATCATCTCGATCACACAAGTGCAACGGGTATTATTAATAAAAAGAATTTGGAGATTGTTTGCTGATAAAGAAGCTCTGTGGGTGAAATGGGTGCAGGTTTATCGAATTTGTGGCAAAAGTTTTTGGCAAATCCAACCTCGGAGTGATCATTCT
>JANKYE010715847.1:0-10018 GCA_032467995.1 Erythroxylum dillonii | reverse complement strand
TAGCAAAGAACAAGCAAAAAGAAAAGCAGACGGAAGG
Organism: Erythroxylum dillonii; assembly: GCA_032467995.1. NCBI lineage: Eukaryota > Viridiplantae > Streptophyta > Magnoliopsida > Malpighiales > Erythroxylaceae > Erythroxylum > Erythroxylum dillonii. The sequence continues at coordinate 9,981 of JANKYE010715847.1, read as the reverse complement.
TATCGAAATGAAAAAGCAGAAGAAGCAAAAGCAGACGGAATCAGGAAAAGCAGACGAAAGCAAAAGCAGACGATAGCTAAGCTGAAAAGTAGAAAAAGCAGACGGAAGCAGGAAAAGCAGACGAAAGCAAAAAGCAGACGATAGCTAAGCTGAAAAGCAGAAGAAGCAAAAAGCAGACGATAGCTAAGTTGAAAAGCAGACAGAAGCAGAAAAAGCAGGCGTAAGCAAAAGCAGACAGAAGAAAAAGCAGACGGAAGAAAAAGCAGATAGAAGCGAAAGTGGAACGGAAGCGTCAGCTTGAGTTAGTTACAAGACTCAACTGAATAACCGTTTCTTTAAAGAATCAAGAAGCAATTATCAAGAAGCAGTTGAAGACGGAGACTATAAATAAGAGGTCGAAGTCGAAGATGACACACACATATACACATATACAGATATACACATTTAGAAGAGATTATTGCGACAAAGTTCTGTGCGAAATTACTGAGAGTTATTCTATCGTTTGTAACAAGTTCAAAATTCTGATTGTGATACAGATAGCCTGAAGAGGCTAAGAGTAAAAGAATACTCAGTGTATTGAGACCTGAAGAGGCTCAGTGAAAAGAATACTTGTAAAGTCTTTGGGAGATAGTGAAATCTCAGATAGGCATCTGAGGACTGGACGTAGCCCACAGTTTGGGGTGAACCAGTATAAAAATTACTGCGTCAAACTCTCTAAACTCTCTTACTCTTTACATTGTGATTTTCAATATTACTTACATACATAAGTGTTTAGAAAATCATTTACGAACGTAAACATCAGTTCTGAAGGATAAACTAGTTTTATTAATAAAAGAAGTTTTCGAAAAGGGTTAAATAAAAAGTTAACACAATTCAACCCCCCCCATCTTGTGCATCGATATCTCATTATTGTTTACTATATTAACGTGTGATTCACTTCACACATAGGATGCCAGTCGGACATTGCCGGACCATCCAGGCAATAACTTATTAGAACGTACTGTGAGTCAACCTAGAAGACTTCCTAGGATTTATTTGATTTGATATGTTTAAACTTCCAACATTATTAAATTGTTTGCGATTTGTTTATGAATTTTGGACTTTAATTGTCCGAGGAGATCAATATTTGGAAATGTATTGGAAGTGCTTTGATTGCGGCTTTGATTGCTATGAAATTCTGAATGTTATGTGAATTCTTAATGAAAGTTGAATTGCCATATATGCCATATTCAGTTTTGATGCATTTCATAAAATGCATGCTCAGATAAAGTCATTATGACTTGAGTTGCCAGTATAAAGTGCTTCCACATAGAGCTTTGCTCCGTGATATATGTGTGTGCACGTAGAGCTATGCTTCGTGATTCTGTTTTGACTGAGCCCTATGGGCCAGTATTTGTATAAGTATGTGATAGGCATTCGGTCACAACAATAAGAACGAATGTAAGTTTCATGCATATAACATTCATATAAGATTGAAATTCAAGAATGATTTGCAAAGCTGTAATGCGTGACCATATGTTATGGCTTGTTGTTAGTGTATCTGAAAAATAATTATATGCTCTGAATGAATATTTGTGATATCTGTGATGTTTGTACGTAATCCGATGAATTCATCAATAATGGTTCACTCATTGAGTTTGCAAAACTCATCAAGAATTGCAATGTGGCCTTTCAGGTACGAGACAGGAGACCTAGTTCCTTAGTCAGGATTTAAGGAATCTTTTGGATAGAGAAATGGCTCAGAGGTCTGTCAACTGATACCAGAAGTGCTTTTGCATTATTTATATAGTTTTACTAGAATTTGTATAAGGTTTTGTAAATATTTGTTTGGTGGAAATGGTGTAAGCTTTATGAATGAATAGAATGAATGGTTTTAAAATTTAGTGACTTTTAAGTATTTTAGATGATGCCATGTGTAAGTTGGATTTGCTTTTGCTCCAACATACCATTATCATAAGGTGTGTACTTGAATGTCCTTTGGGTATTCGAGTATTCGCCTTATGGTAGTGGGATGTTGCAAAAAGACTACCTAAAGGCCAGTTTCAAGTCAAAATAGCAAATGGATCCTATGTTTCAGCAAAATCGGTAGGAGAAGTTATCTTGGACTTTCCTAGTGGTCAAAGGTTATATTTGGAGGATGTTTATTACATACCAATGATTGTAAGGAATATGATATCTATTTTTGTCTAATAAAATCTGGTTATTCCTTATATTTTGAACATGTTGTTTCAATATATGAAAATAAGGATTTTATTTGTAATGCGATAATTAAATAGGGATTGTTCGTTATAAAATCTATGACAGGCTCACTAAACACCACAAAATTGATAAAACCAAGACAATCCAATGTCTCTAGCATTAATTCAAAATATATGTGTCATTTAAGAATGGGTCATATCAATCAAAAAAGACTTGACAGGTTAGTAAAGGATGGGATCCTTATGGACTTGGATAATGATCCATTACATACCTGTGAATCTTGTATTGAATGAAAAATGACCAAGGCCTCATTTCCTTCTAAAGGAAACAGATCTAAATCCACATTGGACCTGGTACATACTGATATGTCTGGGCCCATGAATGTACAAGCTAGAGGAAGCTATGAATATTTCTTAACCTTTATAGATGATTACTCTAGACATGGCTATTTGTATTTGATGCATAAAAAGAGTGAGTCATTTGAAAAGTTCAAAGAATTCAAAGCTGAAGCTGAGAAACAACTAGGCAAGCTATTAAAACAACCTCGTTTGGATCGAGGTAGTGAGGACTTATCTAGAGAGTTCCACCAATATTTAATTGACAATGAAATTTTTTTCCAACTTGTCAGCTCCTTGAGCACCTCAACATAATGGTGTAGCTGAGAGGAGAACCAAGACTCTATTGAAAATGGTAAGATCAAATGATGTCTTACGCTAGCCTTTCAGAATCGCTCTAGGGATATGTCATACAAACGGCAATCTATCTTCTTAACTTTGCTCCATCTAAATCGGTTCCTAAAACACCTAGGGAGTTGTGGACTAGCTGAGTGCCTTCATTGCGGCACTTAAGGACTTGGGGCTGTCCAGCCCATGTTCTAAGTTCTGAATCCACAAAAATGGAACTAAGGTCAGAAGTATGTTTGTGTGTAGGATATCCTACAGGTACTCATATTTTACAGTCCTCAAGATAGGAAGATATTTGTGTCAACAAATGCAACCTTCCTAGAGGAAGAGTTTGTGAGAAATCACAAAGGAAGAAGTGAAGTAGTACTAAAAAATTTAGCTATTTCATCCAAACCCAGAGTTGATTTGGATATAGCAGAACAAGATGTCGAAATAGATTCAAGAGTTGAATCGGAAGAGCAACCTGAACATCAAGTAATGCCTAGACGTAGTGGAAGAGTTGTGAGACAACCAGATAGGTATCTAGGTCTAAGAGAAGGCATTATAGCCATCTCAGACTAACAAGAAATGAATCCCATTACTTATACACAGGTTATTAATGATGTTGATGCAGAAAAATGGCTCAAGGTGATGGAATCGTAAATAGATTTCATGTACGCCAATGAAGTATGGATCCTTATAGATCTACCACCAGATGTAAAAGCCATAGGGTGTAAATGGATCTACAAAAGGAAAAGAAGATCATATGGAAAGATAGAGACCTTTAAAGCAAGATTGGTAGCTAAAGGCTAAACTCAAAAGGAGGGTATAGACTATAAGGAGACTTTTTCTCCAGTTGACATGCTTAAGTCCATCATAATTCTTTTGGCTATAGCAACCTATTTTGATTATGAAATATGGCAAATGGATGTCAAGACCGCATTTCTTAATGGGGATCTTGAGGAAACCATTTATATGTCCCAACTAGAAGGATTTATTGAGCCAGGAAATGAGCATAAGGTATGCAAATTGCAGCGGTCCATTTATAGGCTTAAGCAAGCGTTTAGGTCTTGGAACATTAGGTTTGATAAGTCTATCAAAACTTATGGGTTCTTACAAAACTAAGATGAGCATTGTGTCTATAAAAGGATACAAGAAGCTAAGGTTACTTTCCTAATCTTGTATGTTGACGACATTCTGCTCATTGGGAATGATGTAGGAATGTTATCTACGATTAAAGGATGACTGAACAAATAGTTCTCAATGAAGGATTTAGGAGAGGCTAGCTATGTTCTAGGGATCAAACTTATAAGGGATTGTAAGAACAAACTGATAGCCTTGTCTCAAATAACCTACATTGAGAACATGCTTAATAAGTTTGCCATACAAGATTCCAAGAGGGGTTTTACACCTACTAGACATGGAATCAAACTTTCAAAGGAGCAAGCACCTAAGACCCAAGAGGAGGTCGAACACATGCATAACATTTCATATGCTTCGACAGTTGGAAGTTTAATGTAGGCTATGCTTTACACTAAACCGGATATCTGTTACGCAGTAGGACTGGTAAGTAGATTTCAATCCAATCTAGAAATGGAGCATTAGACTGCGGTGAAGTGCATATTGAAGTATCTTCGTAGGACGAAGAACTTAATGCTTTTTTACTCTGGAAGTAACCTTATTCTGACAAGATATACAGATTTTGATTTCATCAACATCTGATTCTATAGTTGTTTTAAGAGGTGGAGCCATAGTCTGGAGGAGTATCAAGAAATCTTGTGTTGTTGATTTGACTATAGAGGCTGAGTATGTTGCTGTTTGTGAAGCAGCAAAAGAAGCAATCTATCTTCGCAAGTTCCTAAATGATTTGGGGGTGGTTCCTTGGGCAGAAAAGGCCATTACACTTTATTGTGATAATAGTGGGGTGGTGGCTAATTCTAAAGAACCTTGGAACCATAAAGCTGCCAAACACATTGAGAGAAAGTATCATCTCATAAGGGAGATAATACAACGTGGTGAGGTGAAAGTGGTAAAGATTCCCACAGAGCAAAACCTTGCTGATCCATTTACAAAGACGTTGTCTCAAAAGAGCTTTGAGGGTTACATAATAGGGATGGGAATGAGAGATATGTCAAACTTGCTTTAGGGCAAGTGGGAGATTGTTAGAGTTATGTAAATATAGTGCCCTAGAAAGCAAGCGTATTTACTTATAACTTAATTTTCTTCCAGTTACTTTTGTAATGAAAATATTTATTATTGATAAAACAAAAGAGTTTGGCTTTTATGAGCATTATATATCTAGTTATAAGGTACCAAGATTCTTTTGTAAGTAATATAAATATACATAAAGATGTATAGGAAACATGTATATTATAACAATCTAAAATAATGGATTCACAGTTGAATAATCAAGTTGGTCGCTTGATTATGGTTTAGAATGTAGTGTTGCGATTTATCTCCGTGCAAGTAAAAGAGTTTACTTCAAGGGAATGATGAGTTTCATATCATTATAATAATTGGCTATCGATAATAGCACTATTAAATGAGTTTGGAATCAAGTATGTTTTAAAGAATAAAGTGGGGTGTTACTTTAATCTTAAAACATACAACTTAAGTATTCGTTTATTATGGGCCACAATCTTAGTGAGTGATGAACTCATATGTGTTTCATTATAATTCTTGATATGATTGGAATGGATTTTTACAGAGTATCAATCCAATATTTTCATGTTGGAATTATTAATTGAAACATATATCAGGAAACATTCACTCAAATAAAGAGTTTATAGTGATATCATCATTTTTAGATGTTTTATGGAGATTGTTGATGGACTAGCTACCCATCAAGTCTTAACACCAAGATGAAATCTTGTGTGTTAATCACCATATAGAATAAAACGGGAGATCTAGAAGGAAAAACTAATTTAAGGGTAAAATAGTAATTTTACCCTTTACTATGCAGATGGCTATAATATGGTTCATATTAAAGTTTGCAATTGGATATCTTATTTGAAACATGTGTTCACATAATATTTAGTAATTTAAGAGTTCAACTAATTGTTTTTAGTGGAATGACATTTAATTAATAAACATGAATTAATTCTAATAAGATTAAATTAATTTCGGGCTTATTAGAGCTTGAATTATATAAGTCTAATTAGATTCCTCATTTGGCTTCTAGGAAGGTTATTAAACAAAGTAAGAAATACAAATAGAGGTTTTAAAGCCTATGATTTAATGTTGGGCTTACTTTAATTAACTGTTAATTATAAGCCTATATGAATATTTAGAAATGGGCTAGGCTTTGGTTTAATTTGATTTATTAAATTAAAACAAAGTTATTAAAGATAAATGGAGGTAGAATTTCGGTTTTAATGGCCTAAATGTGCAGCTGCACATTTAGCATTAGTTTCCTACTTTTAAGATGATTTTTAACGTGCTTTATCATCATTAAATGGAGTAATAACCTTTTCATTAAATGGTTTAATGGTGGTCTTTTAATGATAGCATGTAACCTATTAGTATTCATTGGATTAAAGAAGAAAGAGGTACATTTGATGGACCATCTTTCTTCTTTCATCACAAAACCGAAATTGATATGTATTTTTAGGTTAATGGTCTTTTTATATAGCCATCTTAAAATAAATGAGAAGTGTCTCATTTATTGGCTTCTTTATGATTGATTAAGGAAGGAAGTTATGCATTGGATGAAATTCACTTCTTCCTTTGAGACTTAACCGAAATTGAGAGAGGAAAAGACAAGGTTGTTGAATTTTTATCTCTCTCTCTCTCCTATCTTGCATGGGTGAGTCGAAAATTGCATGAGAGGTGTCTCAACTTTGGCTTCTTTCTTCTAAGGTAAAATCTCTTCAAGTTTTTCTTCTCCTTTCCTACCAAAGGATCTTGTTAACCAAGTTGTCCAAAAAGAACAAGTAGTCGTTCAGATTGGTCGAGGATACAATATTGAAAAAAGGATACAATATCGAGAAAAGGATACAATAATGTCGAAGATAGGATATATTGCCGAAGATAGGATAGCACAGTGAGGAGTTAAAGCTGTAGCGAAGGAGTCGGTAGTAATTTTCATATTGTGTTTATGCATTCCTTATACCGTATCATGTATGGCTATGCATGTTGATTTGGTTATATTGTTTCCGCTGCAATTTTGATTTCTAAAAAGTTTTGAATCTACCATTTTATCCAAATTATGCATGCTTTATTTTTCCGATCCAACATGAAGTTCTTAAAGAAATTAACTCCAATAAAGCCACAAACCTTAATGGGCTAAATGATTATTTCTAAACGTCAAATCCATGTTGCAATACTAGAATTCTTTAGCATTGGAATAATGCTAAAAGAAATAAACCAAATTTTCATTCGCTTGGTTCCTAGGTCACGAAATCTGAGAACAATGAGAGATTTTAAACTAATTACTTATTGTAACACTCATTATAAGTTAATTTCCAAGATGTTGGTGTCTAAATTAAAGCTTAATTTGAATCCTTCATCAATAAAGCACAAGGAGCAAATATAAAAGGCAAGAACATTGGAGATAATATAATGATTGCATATGATCTGTTTAAAGGATACATGCAGAAAATAACTGGTAAGAAAGGTGCTTTAAAATTTGACTTTAAGAAGCCATTTGACTTAGTTATGTGGGAATTCTTACTTTACATTATAAAGTCTTTGGAATGACAATGAGATTTAGCAACTAGATAACAAAATGCTTAATAATAATCTCCTATATAGTATCCTAGTCAATAGAGAGCAAACTTAGTGGTTTAAGGCCAAAAAGGGAGTTAAGCAAGCGAATCCAATATCTCCTTACCTATTTTCAATATTCATAGAAGTGTTACTTCGAATTATTGCCTCTAACATTAGAAAGAACCATTCATTCAAGTACCACAAGAAGTGCATTAAGTTAAAACTATTTAATTTGACATTTATAGATGATTTATTAATGTTCTAAAAACCTGGTGCTTCCTTATCCTCATAGTACTCAATTCCATCAAACATTTTAGTAAGCTATTAGATATAGAGGTGAACTTGTAAGAAAGCTTTCTAATGATATCTAAGGATGAAGAACCTAATAAAGAGAACCTGGTTTTTATTACCAATCTAAGAGTGATTCAACCACCTTTCACCTATTGGGAGCCCCAGTCACCACAATGAGACTATATTATAAGAATTATTTGACTAAGTTGAGAGAAGAATCAATAAGTAGTATAACAAAATCTTAAGCAATGTATTAAGAATTAATTGATAAAATTAGTGTTGAGCAACCTATATAACTTTTGGATATCCCATCTAATGCTTCCTAGGAACATGGCTAAAGATATTGAAAAGATGTTGAGGAACTTTCTATGAAATGGAATTGCTTGCAAATCTTCTAGAGCTAAACTTTCATAGACTAAACCTTGCACGTCAAAAATGTAAGGGGGTCTAGGCATTAGGTCTATCCATATCTTAAACTTTTGACAAATAAGGAGAACCTGTGTGTTCAGTGGGTACATAGTCAGCACTTGCAGGAACATTGCTTTTAGGAGGTGTTGAGTAACCAAAGCTACTCCTGGACATGGCATAACATTATACAACTTAGAGAGAACCTGAGACCTACATTCAAAAATATAGTAGGGAATGACATATCCATATAGATAATGGTTTGATAATTGGAGTAATAAGGAACCACTTTACATGTTTGTTGAATTATTGCATCTGAGATATATGTTGAAGCCAAATGCAAAAGTCTGTGAATTGATGCACAATCAACAATGACAAATCAAACTAAGGGGTTTTGATATAAAGGGCTTTGCCTAATTATCAACTTAAATCGAATATTAAAGATAAGGTGATGTGGGCTAAACATTGCTGCTCAGGATAATTCAGAGACAAAACCGTACATGAATTGTTCAAGTAGCTTGCTCCCAAAGTTCCTTAGCACAAACTCGCGTGGTTTATAAGTAACAACTCAAGGAGTGCCTTCATCACTTGGATGGAAATAAGGAATAGACTTTTAACCATGGACAGAATCAAAACCTTAGTTGTTATCGACCCTCAGTGTAAACCAAAGACAAGGGACTATCTATTTTCTAGTGCTTGTACACCAGAGGACTTTAAGATAGGATCCATAATGCATGTAACTTCAACATATGTGATAACGGATAGGAAGAAATAATAAGCATGTTGTAGCTTTATATTAAAAGGCAACATCAAGCTTCTCAAATTGAGTTTTTATACTAGGGTTTATGAAGTGTGGCAAGAAAGGAACATTTACACAATAGCAAATGGGCATGACTAGCTTTTATATAATTACAATGGCAAGCGTTAAGGAACACTTCATGTTATGCTTGGGGAAGGAGAAAGTAACCAATATAGTAGCCACCAGATGGGAACTTAACTAAATGTAGCTTGGAACATTATGATTGAAGGTCCACATGGCTAGGATGGTAGTTCCATTTAGTTGGAATGATTGCATGGACAATTGTAAAAGCTTGAACTACTTTGGTGCACTTATTACTTTGTGGTGCTTGTAATATTCTCTATATGTACTACTGGCACTACTCCTTGTATATTTTGTAAGGCTTTACCCCATTTTTGAATATATTAATTTAATTTTAAAAAAAACTATTATGTTGCATGATTCTCAAAATGAGATTATTATTTTTGGTTAAAAACTACATGCTGCTTAATATAAATTGTACTAATATTTTATTTTTTTCAATATTACATTCAAGTGAACAAAAAAATAAACGTCATTCATTACAGATATGTATGACTTACTCTTTTGAATGTAAAAATATTGAATGAAAAAAAATGAACTATAAAGTTTTTTTTAGGATATTAAATATGTAAGTATAAAAATGTAAGAAATGTATATCTTTCAAATATTACTAATTTATGCACTACAAAAGTTCTAAATTTAAGATTACAACATCTTTTCTTTTCAATTCCTATTACTTCTCTTATTCTCATGACATTTCATTTTTTTTCCCCTCTATACCTACCAGCCCAGAGCATATCAATTCAAGTTTCTCATTTTTAAAAGAATGCGACTAATTATCAACATTATTCTTTCAATAAATATATTTTTGCTTGCTTTTCAAGATATTACGTACAT
>JANKYE010715700.1:0-10027 GCA_032467995.1 Erythroxylum dillonii | reverse complement strand
TTTTCATGTGCAACAATTCCACTATTCACAAATACCAGTATGCATAAAAATGTCAAATCAGTCCTAATCACTCTCACTCCTGACCAAATTACTATTTTACCATTCCCGTCGGGGGTGGGATGTTACATACACGATCATGTATCTCTAAAGTTGCTTCAATTCTTCTATTTTATTCAATGACTTCACCCAAATTCTTATCCTTTTGGCTCATGGAGGCATTACAACCTAAAAACAAACTTGAAGCAAAATAAGTACTAAAAATACTATAAAACTATTAAATAACAAGTAAAACACACTAAATATAGGTATATAAATATAGTCAATTAATTCTTTATCAATAAGCTATTGTGAAAAGGTATAAGTGTTGGCAAGTGGACAAGGTGGGGAAGATTTAATAAATACTAATTAATTCATAAAATGGGCTTAGGACTTTACTTTTGAACCATTATAATTTGTTTCTCTTTTAGTCTAATCCAAATTTTTTATATATAATACATATGCAGTCCTACATTTTTTATTTTGTTCTTAATAATATGTCTTTCATCCCCTTCTAAACATTTTCTTAGAAATTCTTTATTCAAGGATAATATTTTTCTTTAAAGTTACATTGCAAGAAATATACCTAATATGGTTGCCATAGATTATAGCTAGGTTGACTAAAAATGGTGGGTGATATTTCAGTATAGGAGTAAAGACAACTTTTACCTAATACTTTAAAAAAATTATATTATCAATATATGTGTTTTATAAAAAAAATTTGTACTTTCTTCTCTTTAAAAGAAAAAAGTGTTTCTAATGCATCAACTACCTGTAGCTAGAGTAAAGAGAGAATGTATAATAGTCTAACTTATAAATCTTAAATCTATAAAAGCATTATAAAGAGTAAACAATACATGGAATATAAGCAAGTGAGAATAGAACATTGTTTAAACTTTCTACTGCAAAGTTGAATGTGTAAGTTTGACGACTAACTAAGAGGTAGTTAAGTGCCTAATTTTATTTTCTTTTTAACTAGTTTGCCTATATGGTTGATCACCTTCTTAAGTAAAAGCTAAAACTTCATCTTTTTAATTTTATATATATATATATATATAATAGTTTTGTAAAGTTAAAAATATATTAAAAACAAATCCAGATGACGTATTAGATGAATAAATCCAAAAATAATAGCTTTAGAAACCACTCTCTAAAAATCAGGCTACCAAATCATAAAAATAACAACAATTAACGTCAACAAATATAAAATAAGACAAGGTGACTAAATAACTAGTAGGGAATGTACTCAACTAATATCTTGTGATTTTTTAAGACCTAGACCTTAGTAAATTTAGATTTGATCCATGGTAGAACAATTCACATAATGCTACCACTTGAATGACTGTAATATTAACCATGTAGTGTCCTCATATGCCTATAAACAACCTTTACAATACCATTATACCATCCTCCAAGTTATGGTTAATCTTTAGCTAATATTATTGCCTCTAAATTTTAGCATCTTCAACTCTCTTATTCAAGTTAGATTATTTTTAATAAAATTTTGATCCTCCTACTTAATCCTTTTGAATATCCTTCAGTTTCTTTTAGCTTAAATGGCATATAAAAGATAGTTAAACGAAATCATAAACATTTTGAGGTCCTTCATGATCCAGCCTTGAGTTTTTTAACCATTTGACTTGAATGGCATATAATTTTTCTTGAATGTTAGATTTGATCATATCATTGGTTCTTAACTTCTTCAAGATAGCTAACCAAAGGATGAATAACGTTTTGTTATATGGTTATCTATGTCATTTTATGTGATAATGTGTACGTTTAATATACATACTAGGATGTTTAGCCTAGTTTTTGTGTTATTTCATATAACTTGCATGTGTATGTGATTGTATATGATAAATTGCATGTTAGGTTATAAATGAAGGTTTATAAGCTTAGGTTTTGCATGCTTTTCATGTGTTTTGATGTACATACATTTTGCAGTGTTGTATGCCAATGCTTGGGCAAGATTTGGACCTTATTTGTGTTGATTATCAAATTACTTGCATATAGACTTGTTATAGGTATCAAAAGAGAAACAAAAGAAGAAAATAAGGTTGGAAAACAACAGGTCACAATCGTGACTAGGTAGAAACTGGAATTTTCCAACTTTCCAGGTTGCTCTACTTGCATCCTAAATCGGTTTAAGAACCCAAAGGGGTATAAACACATCCCTTCCCCCCATTTTAAACCTTAAAAAATAAGAGGGTCATGTAGCACATCAAAAAGAGGAAGGTAGACACATTTTTGGGTGGATTTCCAAGGAGAACCAAATGATTTCAAGAGATTTCAAAGCTGCCATACCAAGTTCTAACTTTGTTCTTCAAATCAAAACCTTATATTCCCTCCCTTTATTTGTTTTTGTTTGGTTATTATATGGAGAAGATGTATGGACTTGTTGTGAGAACGTTTTTTATTATTTTAATGAACTTCTAAGTATAATTTAAGGTTCTTCTTACCATAACTATGTAAGAATCACTTTGGTTTAATGAATGGTTTTCTTTAATGCTTGTGATATGTGAACTTTATATATCTTGCTTACATTAAGAAATGGCGTTAGGAATTCAGATTGGATGTACCATAAGAGTGGGTAGCCTTGAGAGCACTTCACACATCAAGTTAACATGGCATTTAGAGAAAGATCTTGGATGCTTTAATGGTTGTCCAATAGGTTACTCCAGATCCTCTTAACGGTTAAGTAAAGAATGTAGGTTGAGAGATCACATACTAAACTTTAATTGTTATTTTGGGCTTAATTGGTTCGAGTATTGATAGAGAATGGGCTAATACATTAGAATTCCTAAGACTAAGCATGATTAGATTACCAAAGTGAGGGATTACATGGTATGGAGAGAATGAACCTAACCTTTATAATATGATTCTCTAAACCAAAATTGTGTTCTTATTTTTGTAACATTTTAACGTGTTTGTAAGCCTTTAAATTGTGATTTTTTGCAATTTAAATATCTCATTATTTGGTTTACACAAACAAAAGTCAATTTCAATTACAAGGTGACTAGCCAATCCTCAAGGGAATGATATATTATTATACTATTTTATACGAGCCATATACTTGTGGTATAGCAACGTCAATTAATTTTAAAACTTTGAGCTAAACATGATCACAATATAAAGCTAGGAAAGAGATTTGGAAATATAATATTTTAATTTTTTGAGTTAATTAAAAGGGATAACATATAAACAGGTAAGTTGAGTTATTATTATTATTATTATTATTATTATTATTATTATTATTATTATTATTATTATTATTATTAGGGATAACCAATTCTAATGTATCTAACTTTTTATATTTTTCAGTTCAATTTCCAATCTTTTAAAAATTTTATTTGAGTGATCGACCTTTTAAAACCTTAATAGTTCAGTTCAAAACATTAGTTTCGGTAGTAATTTATTGATTTAGTTAACGAAATTTTTATTGTTCATGACATGTAGATGTTTACCTAAAAAAATAGTGGCTATGGTTAGATTGGAACAGAGAGAATATTTTTAGGTGTACACCTACATATCATGAAAAAAAAGATTTTATTAGCCAAATTCGGAAATTACTAACATAATTATCGTTTAGAGTTTAACTGTTAAGGTTTTAAAATATTTGTCACTCAATTGAAAATTTTAAAAATTTAGACAGTAGATTCAAAAAGACCAAAAGTGCATTGTGAACCTTAACGTTTACAATATAATACAACTTGAATTTTGACGTTTTGAAGCATTCAAATTAAACCCTAATGCTTAAAAAAAACATTCAGAACATATAAAAATAGACGAAAATTTTGACAGGATAATACTCAGTTAGTTCAATGTTATGTCACTGCTGACATGATATTATTATTATTACTATTATTATTATTATTATTATAGAAAGTGAATTTCATTATCACGTGATTAGTTTTTTAAAATTAATCAGAAATTGAGTCTCACAGACACGTGTCAGTGGGATTCACTATTATACATTTTAAATAGTAAGTTTCACTTATCACATGACAGCAAAATCCACTATTATATATTTGAAATATTAAGCCTTACTTGTTATATGACAATGGCTAATGAGGTCTATTTTTATTTAAAAAATAAAAAGTAATATCATAATTTGACAAATTGAAAATTAATCTTGTAAATTTTTGTCCATTTAAAGTATATTTTGAATTTTTTGAAAACGTTAAAGTTTAATTTAAAAAGTTCAAAATATTAGAAATATGCTTTATCGTAAATGTTGGGTTTTAAAATACACTTTAATCGATTAAAAAAATCCTAAAAAGTTTGAGTCTTTATGATTTCTTCTTCTCCTATTTATTATTATTATTAAACTGTCTTTTTTTTTTCTTTTTTAACCAGAATCGATTACAAAAACAGTCACGGTAACGTTAAAGACTGCAGTCGTTTTAACACGATAAAGTAAACCAAACACAAAGAACAATGACGTCCACGCACCAATTGAAGCGCGTTACGTCATTCCCCATTCTCACCCCAGTCAAAACTCTCCTCCACCCAGAAGCCACAACCCCCAACGCCAAAGTCGTCTTCCCCTCTAGTTTCTCTCTCCTCATGGCCTCCCAACATAACGACACCGTCTTGGACAACGACCTCGACGACGACGACGAGTCCTTACAATCACAGGACGAAGACGACGATCTAGAGAACGACGACGTATTACCCGACGAGGACGAGGACGAGGACCTCCCCTGCGCGTCTCCTTCCTCCACTTCCGTGCCTACCGCTGTCCCCTCCTCCTCCGTTGTTACCGTTGCCGTTAACGATCCATCGATTGCCGTCACGGAGCCCACTCCTGACGCTAAACGCCAGCGTGTTGGCGGTGATAGCTCGGTGATCGCACAACAAGAGGAGAAGAAACCACAACAGTTGGACGAATCGAGGCGATTGTTTCAGCGGTTATGGACTGACGAGGACGAGATTGAGCTTCTTCGAGGGTTTCTCGATTACACGACGCAACGCGGTGGCAGCCACCATGATACGGCACTATTTTACGATCAGATTAAGTGTAAACTCCAGCTTGATTTTAACAAGAACCAGCTTGTTGAGAAATTGCGTCGTTTGAAGAAGAAGTATCGGAATGTTGTAAATAGAATGAGCTCAGGTAAAGATTTTTCTTTCAAGAGTCCTCATGATCAGGCTACGTTTGAGATTTCACGTAAGATATGGAATACTACTGGTAGAATTGCTGTTGAAGATGGAAATTTGGATGACGACGATACAAACCCTAACCCTAGCCCCAATTTGAATTATATTAACGGAATTGAGGCTACACCGAGGTCGAGGAAACGGGCTCGGCCACGATCTTCGATTGCAGCTCCCATTGGTAGTCTCAAAATTGATGAAAAGCGTTTTGTCAATGATGGTTTTGTGGGGAGTAGTGATCATAACAATGGTAGTAGTAGTAATAGTAATGTGAGTATTTCAGGTTTGATTGAGGGGACGGTCAGGAGCTGTTTGCCGCAGTTGATTAAAGAGTTTCTGGGCAATGGTGTAGCAGGTGGGTCTTGGCTAGGAAGAGGGCTTGGTGGGGTTGCTATGAATGCAATCCCGTTGAGTTTTGGTGGAGGGGAGATGATGGTTGATGAGAAATGGAGGAGACAACAAATATTGGAGTTGGAGGTTTACTCCAAGCGTTTAGAGTTAGTTCAGGACCAGATTAAAGCCCAATTGGAGGAATTGAGATCAGTCGGCGGGATTGGTGGTCGGGATTTTGGAGCGGCCTTATAGCTGGTAAAGTGTTTGTTGGTCATGGTGGTTAATGACAGGGTAGGGGTGATTTACTTTTCTTTTTCATAAAAGGCTTGTGTCTTTCCATTTGATGGATAGAACAGTTATTGAATAATGATTTTCTAAAATTGTTTAGCAGTTGATATGTGTTTTACATGTATATATGCTTTTATGCATAGGTTTGAATGACTTATTAGAATAAAGTAATACAATTATCTTTATGTTAGATGGTCCCAATTTTTCAAATTTATGCATTGTGTTCTAGAGGACTTGTTTCTGATGCATTGCTTGAGAGCCATTGAACTCTTGCTTATATGGATTGTAACGGTTTTACCGGTTGCAAGCTGAAAGCAGAGGCATCTACTTATGGACTGAATGAATTGACAATTGGAACTTTTGCTATCATAAAGATAGAATAGTTAATTATGATTCTTACATTTGTGGGGAGAAACTCATGAGTTTTGTTACTGGTCGTATATGTCCTAGTGCTCAATTTTTTTTATATTATTGATAGGTGAATTTAATCTCTACCAGGATTTTAGCCCTGGTAGAGGAGGATGCCTTTGACTCCATAATCCTAATTATCACATATTATTGAAAAAGTGATCTAATTTGATAGGCTGCCTGCAGTTTACTGACCTGCCTTTTGTTGCCTGTGGCTGGGGAATCCGCTTTTCTATTTGCGTATAATTTGTTGAAATGCTTATTGTTTTTGGTCCTTTTGTTTCATACTTGTTCATAGAGACTTCTTCCTGCTATACCATCTTTTGCGTGCATTGTTCTAGAGTTCTATTTGCAGATTATTGTGGCCGTCTGGGTAGTGAAAACCTGTGATTTGTGGAAACAGAGACCTTAGAAAGCCTAATATCTTTGTAGATCGTGTGTGCTGCTTTAGGCTATCATCTTTGTAATTCCATAATATTTTCTTTATTATATGAACCTCCTGTGATAGAATTCCTAGGAATTTCGACCAGAGGCAAAATTGGGTAATAAAAAATAGTCAAATGAGACCTTATGAATTTTAACTTTCTGATAATCTAAAACTTAATTTAGGTACTATGACGAATTAGAAAAGTAAAATTTTATTCTGAGATAGCTTATTATGTGATTTTATGGAATTATTAACAAAATATTTGTATGGAAAAATTTGAAGGCATAACACGATTTTAGCTCACAAAAATGGGATTGGCGAGCATGCAAGAAGTGGCCGTGAAATAATCAACTTCGGTTTGGTGTAGGTAAGAAGCGGTGAGACAGCTAGGCATTGCTTCAAAATACACATCCTCAAATTGATGCCCGTCTATTTGGACAGAAGATACCAAAATATTGTTCAATTTTTGACATAAGATTAAATTGATATATTTCTTTGCCAAACTTCTTTCGATATAATTTTATCACTTACAATCTCTTAATCCTAGCAATATTTCAATCAGTTTACCACATATAAAAGTAAAAACAATTTTCAATTAAAAACTTATTAAGTTCATTACAATGATAGACATATTGCATTAATAAAATCTTGAATGATGTTTCATAATGTTTATATGAAATACGTTGATTCTTCTACACACAACTCTTCAATAGATATGACATTATCAACATATGTTTTTAACTTTGTTTCTACTCACCTCATTCTTAGATTGGAATTAATAGTTATAGTCATAAATAACAATCATCATTAACTATTATCACCAATATCAGTATATCAGCAACCAAGATGTTCTTTTCACATGGCCTAATGGATAAGGCACTCACCTCCGAAGCGGGAGATTGTGGCCTCGAGTCCCACCGTGAACGTTCAACGTGTTTCATTGGTAAGCGTTTTTAGTTCATATTTCTTTAACCGACAATCTCGTCTTCTTTTAGTTGAGCTATACAAATTGGCATTATTTACGACCATCATCGTCATCATATCTCGAAGTCTCGCAATGAAGCAGAGTTTGAGGGAGCCTGATAGTACGCAGTCTTATCCCTATATTATAAAGAGGCTATTTTCAATAGACTCACATACAGATATTACAAGATAATAATAGTTATGCAGGTCAAAAGTGTAAATACTTAAAAACAATCAATATATAAATACCAAGAATATCAGTAAAGATAATACTAAAAAAATATAATATAATATAATAAAGATAATAATAATAAAACAAAGTGTGATAATAAAGAAATGTCAAGTAGAAACTTATATGCAGAGTTCTTACCAGATCATGGCTTATAGTGTCACAATCGTGGCCTAGAGTTTTGCCTTCTATCACGATCGTGGTAGACAGAGCCACGATCGTGTCTCCTTGCACCTACTTCTGTCATGATCGTTGCTTACTGCTTCTGTCACCTCAAATACACAATATTGAAGCTCAAAAGCATGCTCTAACCTATAAAACACTTAAAACATAAATATTTAACAAACTAACACAATTCTAACATAAACTCACGCTAAAAAATCAAATTAACAACTAAACACACAACAAATTACTCACTAAAACACGATGCAATCTACAACTATCGCAATACTGGTGTAAGTTATTACTTGACATTTTCAACCCTTACTGGATTAGTTGATCATTGAAAGGCTTGAACCATATCAAGAAATTTGTTGCTAACTGATATCCAATTAGGTAATCTAGTAACCTTTATAGTATGGATGATACCTACTTGTCTTATTCTTTGCAACTTTTATGCTTGTAACATTTCAGATGAGAGAGTCCCAAGTGGATGGTTCCTTTCATTCACCAAAGTGGCGTGCTGCTTGTTTGGCTAGCCTTAGAACCTCACACACAATTACTTGGGAAGAATTCAAAAAGAAGTAAAAGGGAGCTTGTTAGATATTCATTATTTTTCTTTACTCAATATAGCATTATGTTATTACAAATTGCCATCTTAGTTTAAGCCATATTTTTTGTATAATTGTTCCACCTACATAAAAATAAAATTACATACATTGTCATAAAGGCAATCTGATTAGACTTATTGTCTACATAATTTCAAATTCTCAGTATCATATGCCCAACACATATGGAAAATGAATGATATATCAAAAGTTGCATAAAACATTTCTAGATCATTTTTCATAGGCAACTAATTACAATAGTTTGCCAACTTGTGTCATAATGTGAAGTTTATGGCCTAGTAAGAAAACTAAGATATATGATAACAAATAAAAGGAAATTACATTTAACAAAACAATGTCATAGATTAAGCATAGTTTTTGCTTTCTCTTCATGTCTCCTTCATGTTTGGTACTTAGAATTGCTTCTTCATTAGATATCACCTTAGTTACTCACTAGGCCAAGTTTATTTAAGTACAAGTCTTAATTTGTTAGATATTCCTTTATTGTAGTTTTTGACTTAGTAATTGAATTAACATTATATTTTAGTAGTTATTCCTAGTTTTCAAGAATTGTGTTAATAGTGTTCTTGTTTTTCTTTGGACTCATTCTCTACAAATAATTCTTAGGATGGTAGTCACCAGTGAAGTTACATTTTGCACTTTGTTTCTTTCTTTCTTAAGCTTGATAACTATCTTAAAGCTTTTTATCATTGCACTCTTAGTAGTTCTCTATCAAAGTTACATTTACTTGTAACATTTAACATCCTAAATTATAATGCTAACCAATAGAATAAAATAGATCAAAAATCTAGTAACAACATTAAAATCATTCTACTTATAAAGAGAAGTTTGGGAAGATGCTAAAGTATTTTAATATAACATAAAGATACGTGAGTTTTTCACATTCTCACTATATTAGCATTATGGTTTTATTCCCTTATCCTCAAGGAATCATTCAAGAATTTCATGTATGGGCCTCCACATATAAAAGGTATCTTATCTTTATTTATTCTTTTCCTTATAACCTCAATGCTTTTAGTTTGTGATTAGTTGTGGCTAGGCTAGGGTCCATATCTTTTATGCATTTTTATGAAATATTCTACTCTTCCAATGTAGCGCCCCCTTACCGTAGAGTACTCACCGGAACGCCCGTAGGTCATTCCGGTACATATCCTACGATAAGAGAGAACTACCGACAAACACCACTATACTCCTCATGGCATCACAATAATAAAACAGTAATAGTAATTGGCAACTTTTTAAAACCAAACTGTGTTCCATTTCATTTCATCAAACTCAGTAAGTTATACAACTGTTAGTGTTCTCAGTCTGTACATCACTTTGAACACTTAACCCAAAATACTATATACAACAAGACAAAATAGCAGTCCTAACTAGGTCATCTCAAAAGAAATCCCA
>JANKYE010715679.1:0-10028 GCA_032467995.1 Erythroxylum dillonii | reverse complement strand
AAAAATTTTAATTATAATATAAAAATTTAAAATTTCAAAAATATGATTTTTAGTTAAAAAAATTCATTGAAAATTTAAAAGATTTATAAGTCTACCCTTTAAAATCTTAACTTTCATTATATGCATTATACTAAAACTTAAAAAATTTACAACTATAAGTACAGTCGTGGTTGGTCTGCGTGGCTAAAAGAGGAACTTAAATGTTGGCGGTGGGTCTTGCATCATTAAAAAGACAGTGGATCCCATATCATTAAATAGACCATGGTCCCACATAACTTAAAATGCTGACTCAAACCAATTTTTAGAAAAATTGGGCAACCTTTAAAGAAACTGACTGGTTTTTTCTTAAAGAGGTTATAAGCACAAACCGGGCTAGAAACCTGGCCATTTCATATTTATTCCAGTCGAATCAGTTGGTCCGGTTCGGTTTTAAAATCATTGCAAATATGTTACAATTTTTACCGTCACATTTCTTGTACTTAATAATTACAAAGAGGACTGCAAATGTAACCTTCTTATCTTTGAGAGTTAACTTCTCCTTCTTTTACAACATATGCAATTTCTTACTCTATTGCTTTACTTACATGCGAAACTTGAAACCTTAATTATCTACTGCTATCTTGTTTCATGTGGTTTTATCAATGTTTTATCAATACTGCATCACCTTACTAGAATTTCAGGACATTCAAAGGATATGAATGTCTTCTGTGCTTGGAAAATTCACAAGTATTAAAAAAACAGTAAAGTGAAATTGTAGTATTTAAACAACTTTGGTATTTAAACATTTTTGAATTAACTGTTGGTTAGCAAACATTAATGGCTTGAGTCTTATAAGATAACAGTGTGAGTGACTACTCCTATATAGCACATACATACCATATTTGACTAGTCCTATGTGACACATACAAACAATCTTGCAATCTAATATAACCAATCATCGCCACTATGCTTAGTTCCCTAAATGCAAAATACATAAGATATAATTCAGCTTTATAATTAAGTTCATTTGTAAGGGAACTAATAGACCATAGATTATTAAGCAGCTACACTCCAAATATTTTGTGCAATGTTGAATAGTAGATAGCCTTAAGTTATTTATGGTTGCAGATAGTTGACTAACCATGAAATGTCTAAACATGCTTACTAGTGACAAGTGTTTCCTAACAAGCATAAGAAGGTGGGAGCCATTTGTGGGTCTAGCAAATTTTAATGAACTTGGTGAAACCAATTGATGCTTTTACTCCTAACACATTGTTTGAATATATACAACATATATGAATGATATGTGTATGAATGATTTATGTATGAAGTTATTTGAGATTATTGACATATTGTTTCAACCTTTGATTAGAACATACACAATTCTCTCATGTTTCCATCTATGTTCCTAACACATTATTTGGATATATATGACATAAATGAATGATTTGTGTATGGAGTTATTTGAGATTGTTGACATATTGTTTCGACCTTTGATTAGAAGAAGTAAGAGTACTTGTATAAATTTACAATAACTATCCAAAGATATGGATATGACATCTTCAACTAACACTACATTAAATTCAAATAATGATAATGTGGTCTGTTATTGTGGTTTAAGAGCTCCGTTAAGAACCTCATGGAGTGAAAAAAAAACCAGGAAACAGATTTTATGGATGGCCCAAAAATCGTGTAAGCTTAATTTTTTTATAAGTTAAATTTGTTTATATATGTTGAATGTTTTTGCCTAATAATTGTTAATGATCTTTCAAGTTGGAATATGTGAATTTTTAAGTGGTACGATGACAACTCTACCGACAGAGCTATTGAAGTAATTCATAACTTGAAGAAAGAAGTAGATCGTTTGAAGTAAGAGGCTGAACGAAGAACAATTGAATCACATTATATGTTCAAAGTTAAGGAGCAAATAAAGCTAATGAAAGAAGACATTGTTTTATTGACAAAAGAGAAAATTGAGTTGAGATTTTTTGTGATGATTATTGTAGGGGTTTTTGTATTCATGATGAGTTTACAAATACGGTTTGTTCTGGACAATTAGATGTGAAATGTGCTATTTATTTTAAATTTTGAGTTATGAGAATGAAAACTCCTCCTTTGAACGTTATATGTTGCATTATGTTTTTTGTTTATTGTTTTGCTATTCATGAAGTTGTTGAAATATGGCCTCATTATAAACAATTAAATATAAAAATTATATCAAAATAAACAATTGGAGCAACATGTCCAATTATGATTAGATATAAAAGTGATAATATCAGTAAAGTGATTATATCATAATTCGTTTATATGCAAAAGTTATACTATATATCTGTCAATATAGTATTCAATCTTCACAGTGTTTAATCTTGAAAGAAATCAATAATAGTTGAAGAGATAAATATACTCACAATATTGCTTTGTTGACTTGCTAAAACAACTTGTTCAGGTTGTGAGGAGACATCAGAAATGACCTAGTAAATATGAAACAAATAATGTCAGAAATGATCATTAGACATATGAACCAATACAAAGAATTTGTCCTACATTAGTACTGATTTAAAGATTATTATCTTGAAGTCACCTTTCCAGTCAACTAAATCAGTGTCACTATTGAAACGCTTGATGTTTCAATATAAGGAATTAGACAGAGAATTGGACAGAGGATGTTTTAAAAGTTATGGAGATAGTTGTAGTTGAAATGGCCATACGGACAGGTAAGCCATCTCCGATTACATCCATGAGCTCGACAGCTCATAAAGCAGCCTATTAAGTCCAGGATTGGTTTAATAGATTACATCTGACGACCATTAGGAAATTCGTACCTACCTATCTGTAAGGTGGACTTCCAAACACAGATATAGCGAAGGAGTTTCTTGATAAAGTCTCGCAGTACAATGTCTCATCCGGTATTGAGACAAGTGATATGTTGAAAGTATTGTTCTCCATAAAGTATACAGAGGAAAAGGGGAGTAATGAAGTACTTATCAAGAATAATTTATTTTCACAGTAGGTGAAGATATTGAGAAACTCAAGTTGTGTTGCTGAGGTGGAGAAACTCAACTCATTACTCTTATAGTCCTCGAAGCAACTTAAAGGAAGACAAAAAATGAAGCCCATTAAGTTCAAAGGTAGAAAGTTCAAATCTTCTCTATATATTGAGGTTGGTCAAACCAGTTTTGGTAAGGGTTCCTAGGACATAAAGAAACTAGTAGTATAAGGTTTAAAGGGAATACTGAGATCATCAGGTTATTTTTTTGGTTTATCAATCATAAATCTAATTGCGATAGTCGCATTAAGTACAAGTGACTATTTAGTGGAACATCTGATCAGGGTGCTTCCATAATACAGTAATTCATATCCAGGATAATGCCAAATAAAGGGAAGAAGGAACTGATGGTTCATAGCAATAAAGTGGTGGAACTAATACCTATAAGGGGTGTATATAATGAACTTTATAGTAAGGTTTATAGGGTTTACATGACACATTTTATATGTGATCTTTTGATCAATTAAGGACACTGAAGGTTAATGTTTTGCATTTAATACTTATGTTGTACAATTGTTGTTTAATGCAAAATATAAAGATATAACTTTCTTGTCATATGGTTTGTATAAAATGTGTCTTATCCCGAATTAGATATATCCTTCTTCGTATCATGCTAAATAAGGTATGAAGAACTTGATGAATGAGAAGTCATATATGGTGTGACATAAAAGTTTAAGCCACATTTTCAGAGCTAGGATTGGGAAATTGATCAAGAAAAGCATTTTCCAATTCTAGATTAAGGTGATCTGGAACATGTACTGATGATCACAGGGGTAAGTTGACTAATAAGGACACTGGGGTCAACTCATACTTCTAACTTGTTGAGTATGATACATAAAGATTTCGGTAAACCTCATACAATTACATTGTGCAATTTTGAAAGTATTCTGACATTTCTTGGTAATTATTCCCATCAAGGTTATGCATTCTTGCTTAAAGACTAAAAGTTGAGAACCAGCTGAAACAACTTATCAAGATAGTCAGATTTGACCATGAAGAAGAATATCATGGCAAGCATGATGTGTCAGGACTTTAAAAGGTCTGTTTGCCAGATATATAGAGACAGGTGGAATAGTGACTTAGTTCACTATGCCGAGTAATTCTGAGCAAAATGGTGTATTGTCGAAAGGCATATTGCACCCTAAAGGACTTAAAGAAGTCAATGCAGAGCAGAACTAATCTATCTATCTAGAATTGAAGAACTCAACCTTGAGCACAATCGTGTAAAGGGCTGCCCTACCTTAGTAGGATAATCCTTATAATGAAATATTGCATACTCGTTTTCTTCATTACTATTTAGTAAAATATCTCAACCACTTTATGGCTACAGATTTTACTGTGATAAAGAGGGACCAGAATAGTGAAATCACAAACAACCAAGTTTCTGAAATACCATGTCTATGATAATGGTGGGTCTTTTGACCTTTCATATGATGGAGGGTGGATACTACAATTATCTCGTACCCACTACTCATACAGTTAGATCCGGTGGATTTAGATTTTTGTACCGTACCTGTATAGGAACAGGAACCCATACCTGTACATAGAGGGATTCTTGGTGGTACAAGATCTAATACAGTTAAGTAAATCCATTGGAGTGAGACTACCTGCTATCCCATCTGACAACATAGTCTGTCAAGTATACTGGACTATGTTATTAGACATATCGCAGATCCAATTACTTTTACAGAAGCTATTTCTAGACCCAATGCGGATGTGTGGTGGGATGCGATGAATGATGAAATGCAAACCATGAAGCATAGTAAGGTCTAGGAGCTAGTTGATTTGCATCAGGAACTGCAAGCTTGTCAGTTGTAAATAAAGTTTAATACCTAAAGGATTATAGGATAAAGGTCAATGGTTTAAAGACTTGCTCAATTGCCTAAGGGTTCACTCAGGGAAAAAGGTTGACTTTGTGTTACCTTTTCTCTCGTATCCTCGTAGGATACATTTTGAGTGATAACAACAATTGTAGCTTATGATGATACAGAATTGCATCAGAAAGTTGTCATAACCATCTTCCTGAGTAAGAACCTTTATGAAGTGGTCTATATGGTACAATCTGTAGGGTCCCAGGATCTAGACAGTACTGACATGGTTTGCGAGTTATGCAGATCAACATATAGTTTACAATAAGCCTCCTGAAGGTGATACCTTACTTTTGATGAGGTTATGGCCTCTTCCTACTTCTTAGAAAATAAAGTTAAAGGATGCCTGTACTATGGAGCAAAGAGGAGCAAAGTTATCTTCCTATTACTGCATAAGGATGGTAAATTGCTCACGTCAAGTCACTTGATCATGTTGTATGAGGATAAGCAACTTTTGGTCAAGAACCTTGACATAAGGACCTTAGTATAACATCTTCTGTCCTAGGTATTCGAATTCACCAGGACATATCTCAACACTCATCAGATCTCTCAAAGAATGCATACATTGAGTATGTGTTACAAAGGTTTAATATGGTTGATAGTAAACCTGTCGTAACACTTGTCTCTCACAGCGGGAAAAAATCTTTGATACAGTACCCAAAGATCTAGTGAATATTGAGATACTTGAAGGAATCAAGGATTATATGTTGACATATAGTAAAGTCAACAGACCAAACCTCGTAGGGAATTCCGATTTAAAGTTAGCTATGTGTTTGGATGATCGAAAATTCACCTAAAGTTACAGTTCAAGTTTGCAGATGGTACATAGTTGTAGAAGTGTGTCAAAGATACACAAGTAACTTCCTCAACTAGACATGCAGAGTACATGCTAAGAGGCTGCTTCGTAGACGGTTTAACTCATAAATTTGATTTCAGAGTTGTCTGTGGTCCATTCAGCGGCTAGACCCATTTGGTTTTACTGTAGTATTCTTCTTACAGTGTTGTTTAATGACAACGAAGAATATCACAAGGTCATAGTAGTTAAAGATCAATTATTTGATCATAAGGGTGTTGACACGAAAAAGTGACATAAAGTTTAGAGCATTTAAGGACTAAGGAATTGGGATTCGATCCTTTAACTAAAGGACTTCACCCACTTGTGTTTGTAACACAAGTATACAGTATAGGTGTTCTGATGTCGTTAGACACTGCTAGTTAGGGGATCGGTATGTTTGCTCCATGTAAATTTGTATATTTTGAAGTATTATGATTGTATGATGGTTACTGCTAAAGATGATCATCGTTTATCCTCAGTATTAAGTGTCATCATACATTGTCATAGTACGTATGAAAGTCTTAATATTTGTGTCAATCTTAAGCATTTGAAGGTCACTGGGGATATATATAGATTGACCTTGTGCCTATGTCATTTAGACGCATACAGTTTAACATAGTTAGCTATAAAGTTTGACATGACATAGGGGATATAAGTTTTTAATCTCATAAAGGTTCTCTAATGCAGTTTAGCATTCAGTTGGAGAACATAAAGATTTCTCTAATGTTGTTTAGTATTCGGTGAGAGAAAACAGAATTTCTTTAATGCAGTTTAGCACATGCGGTTTAGCATCAAGTTGGAGAAATTAAGACTTACAAACGAAGATGATACAATTTAGATCATAAAGGTATCATCGTAGTTTGTCACACTCCATTTTTCCATTCATGTTAGTGAAGTATTAGGTATTCGTGATTGTATTGGATCTGTGTCACACAGGACACATGTATCTGATGCTTTTCGATACCGAAAGCCTTACGGAACAGAATGATGAACTTTCGTTATCTTTGGATCAAATGTTTTGTTTTCAAAACTTAGTCGACTATACAGTAGCGTGAATTAATTAAGTTTTAAAATTGTTTTAAAACTAGAGTCTACTGCAATTAATGTTTGTCCATAGGGGAGATTGTAAGACATTTTTATCCTAAGGGACAATTTTGTTCATGTCTTATGAAGTTGGACAACATTAATTGCAATTTTGGTTTTTAAATAAATTACCGGTTAAGTTACGTCATTTGATCTAAATAAAGATACTAAAGTAACCCAATAAATGACCTAGGTTAATGAGTCGAAGTCCGGATAAAAAATGGGTCCCGATTAGTGTGAACCGGGTCCATATCGGCCTTGTGATGAAGAAGCCCGATATGGAAGCTATATAAAAGTAAGGTCTCCTGCAGTTACTCAAGAGTTTAATCACAAGCATAAGGTTCTCTGACCCGTTAAGAGAGCTCGCGCATTGAGGAAACTGTAGAAATGTCTTTTCCATGAGTCGATGAACACTTTCTACTAAAGGCCCCGGGAGTTTCAGAGTCGTTTAGAGCTCAAAATTAGAATCAAAATCAGAGATAGAACCAAAATCCAAGTATTTTGCATTACATTCGTTTTTTATCCTTTCATGTAGATTCGAGGTACATAATAAAGCTCCCACTACGTACTAACATTTAATTCATCCTAAGATAAAAGAATGCAACATATATTTACCATAATTAAGACACACTGCAAGCAGTCGATTTAATAGCAAAATTTTTCTTATTCTTTTTATAAATGAAGATGGTAGAAGCATTTATGTTTTCCGGGGGAACTAATATTACATAGTTTTAGAGAACGGGAAAGATTCTACTACAATTTGTTCTTGCCTATATTCTTCCATCAGCTTCCTTTCCTGCCATCCCATGAAGAAAAGGTTAAATGCATAAAAAGTCTGTTGGTACTTAGCAGTAAACAGGCACAGGCACAGTTGTTTCCATGGTTAATAAAGCCTAGCATTTATTCACACACACTATATTCAACAATGATACAACTTAAACTCAGGAAAATGGCAACTTACTGTTGATACCACAATGTCCAGATCTATTTGCTGGTAAATTTATCTAGCTAGAATCTCAACTACAGGCGCTCAAGTGAATTCTATTTTCTAAAATCCCCTTCAACCATTATTATATTCGAAAAACTATAAAAATGTACATGTTTCATAACCTCATATCCTTATCTTTCTTCATTAGCCACCATCCCAGCACCGTCCTATCCAAAAAAACTTAATAGCAAGGAGTCAAACGACAGAAGGCCATCCTC
This sequence comes from Erythroxylum dillonii, assembly GCA_032467995.1. NCBI lineage: Eukaryota > Viridiplantae > Streptophyta > Magnoliopsida > Malpighiales > Erythroxylaceae > Erythroxylum > Erythroxylum dillonii. Next base: position 2,011 of record JANKYE010715679.1, on the reverse strand, counting down.
GCAATACCCTTCCAAATAGTGATAAGGTAAAAAAACCTACGCAATCAAGAACAGAAAAAGGAAATACAATGTGTGGAGCAATCACACGATCTGGCTTCCCTTTTGCTCATAATAAAATGTGGTAAGAAATGTCATTTCATTTGTATACAAGATGGAAATGTGCCTTGACAGTGTCAGTTAACAGGAGACCAATTGAAACCACCGTAGTGGGTCCAGAAACTGACCTTTAGATTTCTGGTTTCTCTTAGAATAGCATCTAGTACTTGCTCAATTTGCACAAGATCAGCAACGCTGAACTGTTCATTATTATCCCCTTCCAGAAACCTGCAATTCTTAACCTTCACACTTCTGTGGATGTAAGTGTAAATTTATAGTAACGTTAAATGTGGGCTTCGAACTATTAAATAGAACCACAAGAGCTTTCACCGTTGCAGAATGTTTTTGCCTTGGAATGAACCTTTGGACTCGAGACGGCAACCCAGCTGGAAATGAGGAGAAGAAATTGTGAGAGATCACCAAGCCGACACAAATAAATGGCTCTAACTCATATACCACTCCTGTGGAACAAGAGATGTAGACTATTATAAGTTTGTTCAAATTTTAATATATTAATTAATTTCCTCTCCTGCAAGTTACAAATTACTTGCAACTTAAGAAGCTTTAGAAACTAATACAACTAAATGAAAAAACTTTTGTAGCATTTATACAGAATTTTGGCAGCAAATACTTCTGAAAGGACGAAAATTTGTATAAAATGTTTTTGACTGGTTTGCGTCATGAAATAGCATGAACTTAATATTTTTATTTATAATGCGAGTGAATAATTTATATTTTTAAACTAATAAATATAAGTTAGCTTAAATAATATTACTCAGTAGTATTTATCTTAATTTTAATTAAAACTTTAATTCTTAAAATTGTTTCTGAAATCTACTTTGTTTTGATAATAATGCTCAGAAACTCTTAAAAAGTATACCTATCCCACAAGATTGAGGACTTCAGTAGGATAATGGGATTCACAATATAAATGTGAAATATAAATTCGTGTCACCTCAATATTAACATGATATATAATAGGCAACGATTTAATTTTATCTAAATTTCGATCTACTCAAGATTAATTTTGAACGTTAGGCAAATATTAGAATTTATTTTAAATATTATAATTTAAGTTATAATCTAATAAACACGTTAAAATTAAATACACACTTTTTACTATCAATTATTCAAACTAAACGTTTCAATATAAAAGCATGCAAGATTAGATTTGGTAAAACACTTTTCTAGTAATTAAAAAAGTGTTTGATTCACTACCTATGTTTCTAGACGATTTTATACTGATTCTTCCAATTTCTCTAATTAATTTTTTATTTATTAATAGAATTCCAATATTCTAACAAAGCTAAGACATTAAACTTGAGGCTAGGCTGGTGCTTGTCTTACCTGCTTAGAAGTGACATTTCCGCGACCCATGTTGCGTCCACGAGCATACATCAAATAGTGATCAAAGGTCTCTCTCAAACTGCATTCCGACATTGAAAGTATAGTATTATTAGCACTATTTAACTAACGATCTATAGTTTCCTATATAAAAACTTTCCTAATCTAGAAATAGAAAAAGTAGTAGTAATTTGCTTTGGATTCTAAATCCCAGCACTCCTTGATATTTAGATTACTTTCCTAAAAAATTTAATCTAAAAAATATGCTAGCCAATTTACTTTTTATTTCTCTCTCAACTCTATGATAACTCTTTTATAAAATCCTACTTCCTCTTCAACTAATGTTACGAATACCATACTGAAATTGGTACCAAATTAGGTTCTAGTACGGTGCTGTACCGATATCGGTTAATATCGAATACCATTTCGAGTAATTTTTTAAATTTATAAAGTAGTCCTTAATTTTTTTTAAATTACAAAATAATCTATTGTCATATTATACAGTTATACTGTATGTTTTTAACCCTATCTCCAAAAATCATAATAATAAATAATAATCACACTTTTAATT
>JANKYE010715596.1:0-10033 GCA_032467995.1 Erythroxylum dillonii | reverse complement strand
ATGAACATCAAATTAATGAAATATGCCTTTCTTTATTTATTCATAAAGTATGAACAAAACGCGCTGAAGGCGATTGCCTCTAGGGTTAGAGTTGTACAAACATAAGTCGAGTTACATGAGGTACAAGTCGAGTTACTACATATACAAGTCGACTTATAGGTACTGTAAAGGCATAAGTCGAGTAACAGGAGTGTACAAGTCGACTTACACTAACATTTGCAATTTCTCTTCTACTCTAAGATGGTTGAGGGGACATCTCCAATGTTGTACGCACTAAAGATGAATGGCTACATCGAGTGATTGGCCTCTTTAGGTTTTGTTTTGGATCATGAATTAAGTATTGACTTAATCCTGTCGAGTTTAACTAATAGTGTCTGACAATTTGTGCTTAACTATCGAATGAACAATATATCCATCACGATTCCCGAGATAGTTAACATGCTCAAGGCAGTTGAGCTACTTGTTCACAAGGACAAGGTTATGGTATTGGTGGACTCTTCTGGTTAAAAAAAAAGATCCAAAAGAAGAAGAAGTCCGCAGGGCCTAAGGGAGGTGTCAAGAAAGCAAAGAAGACTACCTCAAACGGAACTTGCTTCCACTGTGGCAAGAACGGCCACTAAAAGAGAAACTGCAAGGCCTATATGGAGTCTTTGAAGCAGAAGAAGGCATCTGATGACTTCTAGACCTAATACATACTGATGTATGTGGTCCGATGTCCATACATGCCAAAAGTGGTTTCATATACTTCATTACCTTTATCGATGATCATTCTCAATATGGGTATGTGTATCTTAAGAGATACAAGTATGAAGCCTTTGAAAGGTTCGAAGAATTCAGAAATAAAGTTGAGAATCAAATCGGGAGGTATTAAATCACTTTGAACGGATTGAGGTGGTGAATACTTAAGCTAAGAGTTTTTGGATTATCTCAGGGATCTTGTCCTAGTGGACCCTACCTTACACGCCACAACACAATGTTATGGCTGAGAGAAGAAACTGAACCTTGTTAGACACGGTGAGGTCTATGATGGGTTTAGTGAATTTACCAAAATCTTTTTGGGGGTATGCACTCGAAACTTCAGTTTATGAATTAAATAGAGTCCCATCCAAATTAGTTAATGTTACTCCATTTGAGATATAAACTAACAAGAAACCTTATCTTTCTCTTATGAAAGTTTGAGGTTGTCCTACTTATGTGAAGCAGATTCAGTAAGATAAGCTTGAAACTAAATCTAACAAGTGTCTGTTTGTAGGATATCCTAAGGAAAATATAGGATATTAATTCTACCATGTTCCGAAACAAAAGGTGTTTATTTCAAAACATGTTGTCTTTTTAGAGAAAGAGTTTCTTCTAAAAGAATATAATGGGAGAAAAATTAAACTTGTGGAAGTTCAAGATGCTCAAACAGACGTAGACCAATTGCCTGGACCCAATTCTATTATGCATAAAGATGAAACAATAGTACAGTTTTTTGACACACAAGAAGTTTGCAGGTTAAGTAGGATACTTCATGTTCCCGAGAGACACAGATTTCTCATAAGTGAACTTAACGACATATTGCTCATAGAAGATGATGAGCCTACTACCTGTGAAGAGGTTCTGAAGAGTTCAGAATCTGACAAATGGCTTTAAGCTATGAAATCCGAAATGGATTCCATGTATGAAAACCAAGTATGGACTTTGGTTGACCCACCTGAAGGGATAAAACCCATAGGGTGCAAATGGATTTTCAAGAAGAAAACTGATATGGAGGGTAATGTAGTTACCCATAAAGCTAGGCTTGTAGCTAAGGGTTACCGTCAAAGGCAAGGTGTTGACTATGATGAAACATTTAGCCTAGTAGCTATGCTTAAATCCATTAGGATAATCCTAGCTATTGCCATTCATTATGATTATGAGATATGGAAAATGGATGTGAAGACGACTTTCCTTAATGGAAACCTAATTAAGGATGTGTATATGACACAACCTGATGGTTTCATATCCATGAATGGAGAAAAGGTATGCAAGCTTTAGAAATCTATTTATGATTAAAGCAAGCATCCAGGAGTTGGAATATGTAATTTGATGAGACAATCAAAGAGTTTGGTTTCTCATAAAATATGGATGAGCCTTGTATGTATAAGAAAGTTAGTATGAGTGCAATCGTGTTTGTTATACTATATGTAGATGATATATTGGTAATAGAAAACGATGCCTTTGCTTTACAATTAATCAAATTTTGGTTAACTAAGAACTTCTCTATGAAAGATCCTAGAGAACTAACTTATATTTTAGGGATAAGGATCTATAGAGATAGATCTAAGACGTTACTTGGTTTTTCTCAGTCTTTATACATAGACTAGATGTTAAAGAGGTTTAGCATTGTCTTCCCATGGTACATAGGATTATACCCTCTAAACCTATGTGTCCAAAGACACAAGATGAGAGGACTCACATGATTTTGATTCCTTATGCTTCGAATATAGGATCAATCATGTGTGCTATGTTATGTACTAGACCTAATGTATCCTATGCTCTAAGTGTTATGAGTAGATACCAGTCGGACCCTAGTGAGGGTCATTAGGTGGCTGTCAAGAATATCCTTAAGTACTTTTGGTATATAAAGAAGGTGATCTTGTAGTAAGCAGGTATACTGATGTCAGTTTCCAATCCAATAGGATGACTCTAGATCCCATTCTGAATATGTATTCACACTAAATGGTGGTGCAGTCAGTTGGAAAAGTTCCAAACAAGAGACAACTGCAGATTCGATGATAGAGGCGAAGTACATTGTAGCTTTAGAAGCGACAAAGGAAGCAGTTTGGATCAAGAAGTTCATCATGAAACTTGGTGTGGTTCTAAGAATCACTGACCCATTACAGTTGTATTGTGATAACAACGAGGCTATAGCGTAGGCAAAGGAACTGAGGTCTCATCAGAAGTCCAAACATGTACTTAGGTTCTACCATTTGATTAGAGAAATCATTGGTAGAAATGATTTCAAGATAGAGAGAGTTCCACCGATCAGAATATAATTGATCCATTAACTAAGCCTATTTCCTAAAAGAGTTTTATGTCACATGTACATGCCTATGGTATTAGATATTAAGACGATTGACTTTAATGCCAGTGGGAGTTTGTTAGAGAAGTGCTCTAAAGGTAATCACCTTTAGCACTTATTGTACAAATCATTTTATGATTAATAAAGACATTTTTCTTTATTTCAATAATCATAAATTTATGGATTTGATGTTGATCTTAAATTGATTTTAATGAAGTCCTTGATACAAAACATAAAATAGAGGAAATCATGATGAGAATATGATAATGAGATTCCTATCATGTGTAATTATGTTAGTATCTAAACTTTACCTAGTAATAAGATTAATGAGATGGGATATCATTAATCTGAATATACTAACACATATTATACTCCTTGATTGGATTAAGTAGTAGATCTCATAAGCTGTAGACATGAGTTGTTTAGAGTTAACATGTGGATGCTTACTAAGGGTAGTAAGTATATTGGATTGACCTACTATAAGACAATCATATGGATATTCTATTCCAATGTCAATGATAATCTCATCATAGCAATGGCGCAAATTTCTTTTGACTTGAGGTGCTCAAGGATATCTTAGATACTAATCCTGTGCTTTGACTCCATTCATCGATACCTTTCAGGGGTTACTCATAGGGTGGTGATTGGGTACAGCTTGAGGTATTCGGAGGCAATTGAGTAGCCAATAAAGGATTCACCACTCCTGATAGATGGAGATGATACCCACGACCTTTTATCGAGTCATTACTCGGGAGTCTCTAGCTAAAGCAGAAATGTGTCATGAAGAGAGTCTTTAATGTTACATTGAGTAATGAGATCCTTAAGATAAGATATAATATCACTTGGACTAGAAGTGACGTAGTTAGTCTAGTAGGAGTTGACACTTTGACCATACTCTAAACCAAGTGGGGTATAGATGGTGAAAGGACGAATTGCATGGTAACATTGCATACGGAAGGGTTCGTAGTCAAACACTAACTTTCTGGTCAATCAAGGGTCATAACGTATTGCTAGATACCACTCTTGACTTATTTGAATTAAGTGTTAATTCAAGTGGCCAACATAACCAGGAACCTAATGGATTACACATATAGGAAATCTGAAGGATGAGTAAAATGGTCTTGAATGGTGATTAAAGATATGAGAGAGTGTTTCGGGATTGTATCGCGACATGATCGTGGTAGAGAACGTTGCATGGAATGGATTAGAAACAAGCGTTGTTAGTTGCCAATTTGGTCATTAACTTCCCATAACTTCCATTAATGCATGTTATTCATAACCATTAACTTCTCATAACTCTCTATTAGTGATGGGGATTATAGAAAGCCAAATGGTGCAGAAAATATAGATGATTTTCATGCATCTTGTGTAAGACACAAGTGAGAGAAAGGTTTTTTCTAACACACATACTATTTTTCTCTCTAACTCTCACAAGAGTTTTTGTCTTTGCTAGCACAAAAAAAGAATTCTAGTCATCTCCTAATAAGATTTCATCCTTCTATCTTCTTATGAACTTTCATTAAAGACGATTTATATTGATCGTTGTGGTTTATGACAACCCAATGTGGAGAAGATTAAAGAACGAAGGAGATCGTCGGAAAGGTATGTAAACATCTTATATTTCAAGTTTTTGTTTTCTATATCTATATATATGAGTAGATCTGGTTTTTGAGGTTCCGTTTTATTTTCTGCGGCATATATTTGATATATATTAGGCATGAGATGTATGATCGGAACCTTACACTATGTTGGGTTGCCTCTGGCGTGGTCCTGTCTTGAGTTTATTGTTTCTACTTTGTTATATTATGTCATGTGTTTTGGTTGCTTTCTTCTTTTGGCCTACACAGGAGAGGCAATCCCATGTCGGGGCATATCTGTTTTGGCCACTTTTCTAATTTATCCCAATTTGTGTGGACTATTCTTAAATATTTGTTTCTTTAATTGTTGAAACTAGTGTTTTCCTAGTAAAGAATGTATTTTTTTTTCTTATCATGAATCAAGAAGTATAACGACTTGAGTTAGTTTTTGAGGTGTTTCTACTGAATAAGATCTATCTATTTGATGAAATTATTGTAACAATACATGTCTAATCAATATTTTCTCACGCATTAGCAACATGAAGTTAATTAATTTTCCACTTAAAAGTATCTAGTCAAACATTTTTTATATAAAAATCAAGTGAATAATAACATCCTTAACACTAGAATAGAAACTAATGTCTTAACAAATGCAAAATTATATTTACTATATATGATGTTGGACACAATTATATCTTCGTGATTTTAATGATATTTATTTATAGCCATTTTAGTTAAGTAGGACTTGTAACTTTTGACTGTTGAATCAGTAGAGAGGAAATACAAGTCTTTTGAACTCACTTTAATCCTACCTAGAAACTCCAAAGACAGATTGGATGAGTAAATATAATAGTCGGTTTCCATACTAAGGGTTAAAGCCTTAGATTATTGCACAAGAGTCATATCATTTGAGAATTTATGAAATGCATTTCATTCACATGCATAATATTCACAAACACACATGAATCATGATTTAGAAAATATTACAAAGATTGTATGTGCACTCAATTGACATATTCCAGGGTATGAAAGGTTTAAAATGATCATAATGTGAATTGTGTATTACTTATATCTTGAATTTTGGTTTGGTGGATTATAATTAGTAAATTTGGAATTAATTGTTACAATTGGAAATTTGATGAATTAAAATGCGCATTTAGTTTAAGAAAATTGTCAAATTGACACATGAAAATTTAGGATAACTAAGCCTATGAAATAAGTTACATATAGCAGTAGAATTGAGTGACATTTGACATAAATAATTAAGTGGCAAATGGCTTAAGATTTAGGTGACAAATAGCAGCATGAAGAGAGGATATATAGCTAGCCTAGACTTTTGACAAGTGTCCTAACATTAATCACACCACACGACACACACATGGCAAGTTGCTTCATTTGTAACTTTCTGCTGAAACTCTCGTCTTCTTCTTCTCTCATAATCGAAAGCTAGCTCCTCTTTACATCTTTGCATTTTGCCCAAGTTTTTCTCAATTGCCACACCAAAATCCTTGCTTTTACCTTCATAAAGATAGTTATAGAAATAGATTATTGTTGTCTTTTAACCTTACTGAAAACCCATCCAATTCCCACCTTGTATTTGAGATGATCTTGCAAACATATAAGGCAAGGTAGACTTAATGAATTGAGGTGGATTTTGAGCTAAACAAGTAAGTAAAGCACTGATCTTTGTGGCATGTTGTAATAGAAAGTTTATGATGATTGAACTGGGATGGATAGCATATAGTGTTGATGATAAAGTGTGCTGGAAAAATGATACATGAATTAGATACTAATCTATTTTGGTTTTGATGCATGAGAGCCGAGGTTGCTATATGGATGATTTAGATTGAGATTTGAAGTTTAAATGAAGGTGAATTTATGCTAAATAAAGGTGCTAGTGAAGTGTTCTTGAATTTGGAAAAAAAAACTAGGACTAAATATATGATAAGATTAAGTGAATGAAAGTTTATGTTTTGTTTTTGAATGCATGAAAGATAAATAGTTTATGAGCTGCCAATTGAATGATTTTGAGTTGGAATTGGAGATGAAATTGATTAATAATTGAAGTATAATTAAGGTATAATTAATGAACTAATATGAAGATGTTTGGAATTTGGTATGAAGGTGTTAGAATCTAGAGAAATTGAAGGAAAATGAAGAACATTTAGTTCACTCATCCCACAATCATGGGAAAGTCCTCCACGATAGTGGGCAATACTTTGAAATGAAAAAATGATTTTTTTTGTGTGATTGTAGAATCAACTAAGGAGAAATTACTTTAATTTGGTATATTTGGACTTGATTAAGGCCTGAAATGAACCTAGATTGATGTTTGATTAATTAGTTAAGGGTTTGATAAGTTTAGGTTGTTAATTGATGTTTTAACTTAAGAAATGGATTGTTTTAAACCAATATATCTAAAATCTGGAAATTTTGAGTGTTAAAGGAATGAAGGTGTTATGTTTTAACTTAAGAAATGGATTGTTTTAAACCAATATATCTAAAATCTGGAATTTATGAGTGTTAAAGGAATGAAGGTGTTCTTTTGAATGCAAATGTGATCCAAAGGATATGAGTACTATGAACTAGGTATGAATGAATAAGAATTGGGAAATTGTGTGACTATATATTGCTAGAAAAGGTTGGTGAATGTATGATTGATGAATTTAAAGTAATCAAACTTACTTAAGATATAAACCTAATTACAAACTAGATGTGTACGAACTATGATGTTTGCATGGTCAAGATTTATAAATAATGATACATACCCAGAAAGTCAGTTGAGCATGTATTGAGCATGACACATATACATGTGCATGAGTGAATAATCATACGATTGATTAACTTAGAATTGTGTAAAATATGTGTGTATTGCATAACTAAAGAAGCACAAATTGAACGTCAGCATCCAGACATTACCAGATCATCAAGGCAATAAATTTTTTGGAGCATACTATAAGTTAACTTAGATGTTTCTCACTATGATTGAATTGATTTTGGTTAACTTTCAGTTATTGAACTATTACTTATATGATTGCTATGATTCCAAACATTATAGGTCCGAGGAGTTTGATACTTGAGACTGTATATGGAATGTGTTTTCAAATTGCATGTGTACTCAACTAAATGTTGAATGCCAGACTCAGATCCGAAGAATGTGATAAATGATATGAGCACATTAAATGAAAAGTATTGATAACATATTATATGAATTGATGCTTTCCATTACATGACATGCATGATCAAATAAAGGAGTTGTGACCGAAGTAACCAACGTGAAAAAGAGTTTTAAACTTAGGAATTTACACAAAGAGCCATAGGAATAGTTATTAATGAGCCTGACATCCACAATGGATATGGGATAGTAAATGAAATAAGCCTAGTATTTATAATGGATATGGGACAATAAATAGGCACTCGGTCACAACAAAATAAAATGAAAATGGAGTCACATGTGGATTTGCATATATATAAATTTACATGAATCATATGAATGATTGAGATGAATTAATGGATTGTTCCGAAATAGTGTTATGAAATGTTTGTATATAAGTTGTTCTTATACTTGTTGAAATATAACAAAATGTGATGTCGGATCTAATACTGGATGATGTGTTAAACTTCTTAAAATTGGCTATAGACTTGACATTTGTGTTCTGATTAGAGTGAGCACATCGATGATGGTTCACTCATTGAGTTTGCAAACTTATTAAAATTGTAATGTTGATTTTCAGGTACAAGGGAGTTTTAGCTTCTAAGACAATCAAGTAGAATTCTTGTACTGTTATTTTAAGAACAAATATGGCTCAAAGGTCTGGTGAGCTAATATATGAGGATCTAGTTAGGATGTGTTTGTTTAGCTTCTCATTTCATGTTAAACATTTTGTATGGAGTTGTAAAATATCAAATGTTATGTAATGTAAATACATAGAAATTAATTGTAATGGTACAATGTAAGTAAGTTTATTTTGTGAATGAAATGAGGAGATTTGATCATTTTGAATACTTGTGCTATATATGATGCCATAATAAGTTAATGTGATTGTTCTAACGTGCCATTCTTATAGGGTATGTTCTCAAATATCCTCTGGATGCTCGAGCATATGCTTTATGGAAGTGATATGTTATGATTTTGGTATCTAAATATGGTTTGGCATCCATAAGGACATATATAAGCATTCAAACCTAACATATAGTAAGAGACTCATATAGTGATCACACTTATTGTTTGTTTTAGGCATCTGCTATAAGAGATTAAGTGGCAGAATCAACTGACCTTGAGTCTATAGGAGCCAATAGAGAGCCCCTACTACCCTAGTCTGACCAAATGCCTTAAAATAGTCTTGAGAGGAGAGAAAGGAGGTATGATAAACTTAGGAAGCAGGGGGTTATAGACTTCTATGGAAGTGAAGACCCTACTGAGGCAAAAGGTTGGCTTGAGAGAATAGAAAAAGGTATTTGATCAGATGGATTATAAATTTGATAAAAGGTTTGACTACGCAGTTTCGTTACTTCAAGGTCCAGCTTATCAGTGGTAGAAGATTGTTCCTGACAGTTTCGCCTGACCTTATAGACTGACATGGGAAGACCTTCTGAAAGTCTTTAAGGAGAACTATATGCCAAAGATCTACTTGGATAGGAAGATGAAAGAGTTTCTTAATTTGAAAGATAAAAATCTCACTATAACTTAGTATAAGGTGCGGTTTAATGAATTAATAGGGTATATTACTACTTTGATTCCAACTGAGGAGGATAAATGTAGGCATTTTGAGGATTGACTGAGTATGGAGATTACGATGAGATTGGCCATTACCAATCTGAGTATTTACTGAGTTACGAGCTGCTTCATTCCGAATTGAGTAGTTATTGAAGGATGGACAAGGACAGTATAGGCAAGAGTTCAAAATTAAGAGGCATAGTGAGTCTCAAGTTGATTATAGCAAGAGATTCAGTAAACGACAGAATAGATCATTCCGATCACAGACTAGATCGAGACAGTTGGGGTTTAGACCGAGAGGTAGTTTTAATCATGTTGGTAGGGGTAGAGGCCAAGTATCTGGAGGGAAAACACAACAGATGCCTAGTTATGAGCATTGTGGAAAGAAACATGGTGGAGAATGTTGGAAGATATTGGGAGTTTGCTTGCATTGCGGCTTTTTTGGGCATTAGATTAAAGACTATCCTGTGCCTTTAGGTGTAGCCTCCCGCTCCCGCTGACCCGAACTCGACACCGAGAGGGATGTCCGAGCTCGTGCCCGCGCGAGCGGAGTGCTAGAGCGGTCGGTCGGTCAGTCCGTTCGGTACAAATTGCCGTTCAATTTGGCATCCGATCGGCACAGGCGGATAAGAAATACTGCTCGGCCAATAGTAATTTCAAAACTAAAATAGTTCAGGCAAGCATTACCGATCGGTA
>JANKYE010715580.1:0-10034 GCA_032467995.1 Erythroxylum dillonii | reverse complement strand
GTATTTGGATTTTGGAATTCCATGTGGTTATGCATAAGTTCATTTCGTTTTGGGTTTAAATTGATGATGGTTATGGGCAAAATCATGGTTGCATTTAGTAGAGTTAATGTTAGGGTTGAGTAGTTGAAAGAGTTTAAATTTGCATATTTTGGGGTCGGGTGTGTTCGTTGCGGCGAGACCGATTTGCTTGTCGCTGCGACGAATCGTTTGTAGGTACGTCGCGGCGAAAGATAAATCGTTCGCCACGACGTGAACCTTACGTGTGCTCGCTGCGGCGAGATCTCATTCGCCACGATAATGCCCACCTTTGCTTCCGAAGGACTTTTTCTTTAAATTTTCAATTTCCAAGTCTTTCCCCCACGCTCAAGCTTCATGCTTCCGTGTTCGATGTTGGGCTCCAGAAACGGGGTCCAACACTAAAGTTACAAAACTTTGACATGCATACCATAATTACATGCAATTAGTCAAATTAAATCATAATATCAATTGGTTTTTGAAAGTGAAAATTTGAAAGAGTTAGTGTTTTTTGTAGATTTAGACATTTTGGTACATGGGAGTGTATTAAAATTTGTAAAACTACATGTCTAAAGAGCATGTAACTCTTTATAAACATGTGCAACTTTAAAATTAGATCAAGCCAATCTAAGTGAGATCTAAAAACTATGTCAAGGTTACTATCTTTTTTAACAGTCAAGTTTTTCAAAAGATCAAGCCAATCTAAGTTCAATTAAAATGCTCTTGATGACACTCTCATATACGACTGTGCATGGCGTTCCACGTAATACTGGATAGCTTCACGGGGTATGACTCCTTCTCTTCATCTTCTCTTCCTTCTTCTTCATTGCATACTTTTTCAATACTCTTCCTCCTCCTTAGTTGCTATCTCTTTGACCAAGGGGTATTTTAGTCCTACTAACTATTACACCTTTTACTACGACCCATTCTTTCCCTTTTTGCACCATCAACTTTTCAACCTTTCATAAATGTCAAATCTGTCTTTCCACTTGTAGTTTTAACTCTAACAAATGTAGTTTTTAACTGGCCCTAGGAAGGATGATTTCCTAATTCAACCCTCATATATCCTTCCTGAACTTCAAGCTAACCCAAAACCACGGAACACCGCCACCATCGGACCTCCTTTAGTGTTAAACCCCTAAAAGAGATGGAAGTAAGTTGTTAGAGATCATAGTCCTTCTAAACTTAACTTCAACCCTCCTAAGGAAATAGATGGGAAGCTCATTTTCTGTCCAAAACTTGAACTACTTGAGGAGGGGGTATGAAGTTAGGAAGCGACACTAGTTGGTTTCATCTTTGACTAACTTCACCCTTTTCCAAACATCAAAAAATGGGCTCATCAAATATGGAATACTAAAGGTCTGGAAAATGTCTTGCTAATAGAGGAAAAACTCATTTTATTCACCTCCAACTCAGCTTCTCAAGCTCACAAAATCTTAGAGTAAGGTCTTTGGAATGCTGGGAATCAACCATTATTTTTAAAAAAATGAAAGTTGAGTCTCAAGCTTGAATTTATCAAACTTCAGAACATTCCCCTATGGATTAATTTCCATAATGTCCCCTTGGAATATTGGACAACATAGGGGTTGAGTGCCTTTGCTAGCTTCGTTGAAACACCTCTCTTCTTTGATGAAAATATGGCTAAGAAAAAGAGAGTAGGTTATGCTCATATCTATGAAAGTGTGGCACTTACCAAGGAACTTCCATCTAAAATACCTGTCAATAGACTAGGTGAGTTAAGCCACTTATGTGAGGATAGCATTGCAGTTTCTTACCAATGGAAACCACTTCTAAAACAGCAAAGGAAAATCTAGAAACCTATAAGGAAAAAATTCAAAACAAGTAGTTACCTACCTTGAGCTTATGGGGGAAGAGTTCATTGAGAAAGAAATGGTTGACACTACCTCTGTAAGCAATGCAAATGCTGAAACACAAATAGAAGCAGAGAGCCCTCTTAGAAAAGGAGCTAGTGTTAATCCTAATATTGCATTCCCTAATTCCCCACTTGCAGATTTTATAAGTGAGCTCTCTCCTTTAGTTGACAATACTAAAATAAATCCACTAAGTGCTAACAATCGATCAGATGAGTCATTGGGCCTTTATACCATAACACAAACTACTACCATAGATTGTCAATCACCATGCAACCAAGCCCAAAAGGAAGATGTCATTAATTATAAGGAAGTTAGTATGCCATTTTGGACATTAGAAAAAAGGAGATCACAGAGGAGCAATAGCAAAAGATCCACACATAAAAACCTTTAACATATTAATTGTAGTATGGAATGCCCTAGTATTGAACTACCCTACAAAGCAAGCTGCTTTAAAGGATTTTGTAAAGAGGGAAAAACCTTTAATAGTAGGACTACTTAAGATAAAAATAAAGTGAGATAATATTTGCAAGTTAAACATACTGTGATCAGATTAAAAGCAGGTCAAAAATCATTCACACCATATATATGGGAGAGTCATTATATGTTATAGGGTTGATGAGATTAAAGGGGAGATTGTCTACTCAATAAATTAGATTATACACTTGAAAATATCCATTTCGCATAAGAAAAGTGATACTATAATTTCTTTCATTTATGCCAGCAACTTCAGGTTCCAAAGATCTATATTATGGAATGATCCAGTCAATCTTCATAGAGACCTATATTTCTCATGGATAATATATGGGTATTTTAACTCCACTTGATATTTGTAGATTGCAACGTGTTTTTTTAGGGTAGTTTAGTTTGTATTTAGTTGTTAATTTGGATGTTTAGTGTGTGTTATGTTATAATTGTGTTAGTAGATATTTGTGTTTCTAAGTTTTTTATAGGATAGAGCATGCTTTTAATCTTCAATTTTATATTTTTGAGGTGCCTTTATGTGTTTATTAGTATTTCATGGAAAAGAGTGAAAAAAAGAGAAGATTCGGAGAAGACTCAAGAGCTAACCCAGGGCCACGATCAATAGAAGGATGATGGAGGTGCCATGATGGCAAAGAGTGCAAAACGGAGAAGATTCGGAGAAGACTCAGGAGCTAACCCAGGGCTACAATCAATAGAAGGATGATGGAGGTGCCACAATTGTGGCATAATCTGCCATGATCGTGATAGAAGGCCAAAAAGCTGCGAGTAGACATACACAGGGATGTTTTTGATTTTAAGTTTTCGAGTAAATTTTTGGATCTTTTGAACCCGAAAAAGACCTTAGAGTTGCCCTAATTGGAAAAGTCTATAAAAGGCTTAAGGATGAAACCCTAAAGAGAGCCTCGAATCTGCCACATTGGGAAACACTCCAAGAGGAAAGAAAAAGAATAGAGAGAAAGAGGAAGAGATGAGAAAGAAGCGGTCTTCACAACTGCTACTTTCCCGAGGCATCTTGATGCTCATTCCACGTGTATTTCTCTCATCTTGTTTCCATTTTCTTAATTGTTAAAATGAATACAAATATGTTTATGGATTTGGAAGTTCTAACTTCTTTTAGGATTTTACCTTGATTTAATGTTAATCTAGCTACTTTTGTGTTATTTTGATTGGGTGTTGTAATTGATTGTTGTATCTTCATACTTCGGTAACAAATCGAGAGGGTGAGTCGAATTCAAAATGATTGGATCAGGTTAATGAGAGTTAGATGATCCAATAGACCACGCAATCATTCTAATCGGTTATTATATAGAGAGAGATCCCATATGAGATTCGATTGTTTATTAGAGGGCTTAAGATCTAATTATAGTTGTGGGTTTTTTGTTAATTAAGATATTGCAAATTCCATAATTCAATTAGGGTTTATGATTTAGGGTTTAATGATTATAATTCGATAGAGAGTAATCCACCCTACAATAGTCTAGAACCGACACTACAATAATGCATAAATGACTATATTAGCATTGATGATATGTAAAATCCCTTCTCTCATAATTTGGTAACTCTTATTGGTTAATTTCCATTGTGACATTTGTGATGCTCGATTTCAGTTTCTTTTTGTGTTAAACTTGTGAATTAATTTCTTGATAATCACCTTTTCGCATTTACTTTTCTTTGTAATTTTTATTTTCAATTTATCAAATTTCTTAACCTTAGATAACATAGGATTAGATTAGTTCAACTTCCCCATAGGATCGACTCTTCACATATTACAAATCACGACCCGTACACTTGTGATATTTTGAAGGCTATAAATTGTGAAGTCTGCAAAATGAACAAAAACATTTTTTATAAGTTGGATGCTTAAGGAAACGGCAACCTTCGTAGCTATTCAGAGGATTTCAAGCATTGTATAGAGAAATTGTGAGTGACTAATTTGAAGTACACAGGCCATAAGTTTACATGGTACAATAAACAATCTTCTAGACAGTGCATCCAAATGAAACGGGATCAAGCATTGGTGAATGCCAAATGGCTAGTTCATTTTCCCAATAGCTATATTATATTTCAAGATCATCTTTAGACCACACCTGTATTAAAATCCAAAACATATTCTAGAGAACTGCTAGCTTCCATCCATTTTGATTTAATAATTATTTGGCTTATGATCCATGATTCCTTAAAGCTTGTAGGAGAGGGGCAAATTGTGCATTAAAAGGATCCAAGCAATTTAAATGTTTATAACAGCTAAAGGTAATCAAACAAGAACTTAAATTGTAACATTCCTCATAGGGCTCTACAAATAAGTTATTAGTGAACACTAAGGATGAGCTATCAGCACCCTCTGATTCTTCACTCCTTGTAAAAGAGAAACAAGCTCTCTAAGCTTAATTAAATGTAACTAAAAATAATGAATACTGCTCATATAAAGAGCTAGAGTGAATTAGTTGCAAGATAAGAACAGAATTTCAAATTTTTTTCTCCAATTTTATCCTAGCTCCTAAAAACAAAAATATAATATGTTCAATTACAACTAACGGGGGGTTGTTAATTCAAAACCAAAATGGACATTCCAAATTAAGCTATGAACTTCTTTGGTAAGCTGCTTGGATTTCCAAATATAAATTTTGTTTTAGTTGCTAAACTCTCAGCACCTGATCTAAAGAAAATTACGCAGGAGGATAGTGAGTTATTACCTTATGAAGTGGTAAAGAAATAGAGGCACCATATAAGACTCTGTTGTTGGCGATGATGAAGAATATGAAAGGGAACTTGAGTGTCTCTAAGAGAAGATGAAAAGGGAACTAAGGTAAATTATCAATCTCTTGCGATTAAAAAATTTTACTTAAACTCTACCTCTTTTTCCTAGCAGGTTCGCTAAATCGAAGAAGAAAGAGCAAGATAAGGAGATGTTGGAAATGTTCAAAAAGGTAGAGGTGAATATACCTTTAATTGATGCCATAAAGCAAGTTCCTTGATATGCTAAATTTCTCAAGGAATTATATGCTTCCAAAAGGAAACTGAGAGGAGATGAGAATGTAAGTGTAGTGGAAAATGTTTCTGCGGTCATTCAAAAAAAAGCTTCCCCCAAAGTGTAAGGTATTAGGTACGTTTACAATTCCTTGCAAAATTGGTGGTACTAGATTTGAAAGCAATGTTAGATATAGGAGCTTCAATTAATGTCATGCCATATTCCGTTTACACTTCTTTGAATTTGGGATCTTTGAAAGAAATACGTGTTATAATTCAATTGGTTGATAGATCTAACACTTATTAAAAGGGGTTGTAGAGGATGTTTTAGTGCAGGTTAACGAATTGATTTTCCTAGCTAACTTTTATGTTTTGAATAAGGAGGGAAGACCTTCGTCTAATTCTGCACTTATCCTTTTAGGTCAACTATTTTTGAAGAAATCATAAACAAAGATTGATATAGATGTAGGAACATTGACTATGGAGTTTGATGGAGAAATTGTTCGCTTTAATATTTTGAAGTTATAAGATACCCTAATTATATTCATTATGTTTTATCAATTAATGTTATGGTATTGCTTGTCTCAAGAAGTTTTTGATATGAAAGGTAAAGATGGGTTAGAAGTCATTCTTTGCAATAAAACATTTTAAAAAATTCTAACTTATTCATTACAGATTAGATGGAAGAAATTGTGCTAGCATTGCAATCACTACAACTGATTTCAAAAAGGTATGTGTTTCTAAGTATTGCATTGCCAATATCTCATACAAAATCTCTAACTTTGATTATGCAGGCACCTATAGTTTATCTAAAGTAATTACCCGAGCACTTGAAATATGTGTTTTTTGGAGAAGGAGAAACACTTTTGGTAATCATTGTAAGGAACGTAACTAAGCTTCAAGAGGAAAAGCTCATTCGAGTGCTTAAAGATCACATCATAGCTGTAGGGTGGACCATAGCTGACATTAAGGGTATTAGCCTTTCAACATGTATGCACCGAATTCTTTTGGAAGAAGGATCCAAACCATTTAGGGAATCACAAAAAAATGGAATCCTTCAATGATGGAATTGGTAAAGACGAAAATCTTGAAGTTGTTTGATGTTGGAATAATCTATCCAATTTCGGATAGTAAATGGGTGAGTCCAGTCTAAATGGGACCTTAGAAAATTGGGATTACAGCGGCAAAAAATGAGAGCAATGAGTTTTTCCCTACAAGGATTCAAAATGGATGACAAGTATGCATTAATTACAGGAAGTTAAATGCTGCTACATGTAAGGATCACTTTCCACTCTCACTTGTTGATCAGATGCTTAAACGACAAGTAGGACGATGTCACTACCATTTTCTTGATGGGCATTTAGGTTATAACTAAATTTTGATTGCTCTGGAGGATTAGGTGAAAATAACCTTCACATGCCTATTTGATACATTTACCTATGGAAGTATGTTGTTTGGACTTTGCAATGCCCCAACCACCTTTCAAAGATGCATGGTAGGTATTTTCTCCGAGTATGTGGGCCATATTATTGAGGTCTTTATGGATGATTTTACAATCTAAAGGGATTCATTTAATGCATGCTTGGGTAATTTGAAAATGATGCATATGAGGTAGATGTGGCCTTAAAGGATCACTTCTTGTAATTTCAATGTATTATCATCAATTGTATGAGTGATTCCTTCTAGTTGGTTACGCTTCATGTGGTTTGTGATGTGAGAGTTTAAATTTGAGCTAGGAAACATAGTTCTTGCATTCATCATAGTTTATGGTACCTAGTTTTGAATGAATGTTAGCATATGCGCTTGATGTTTCATTGAGTGTTACTTTTGCTTTGCTAACTTGATGGCTTTTATGCTACATTACCTAAATACATCTCATCTTACCCTAGCCAACATTACAACCTTAGAAAATTCCTTTGATTATGCTTTGAACTTTAGTGGTGGAGAAATGAAATGATATGCAAAGTCATGGAATGTCTTGATCATGAATGGTATTTGAGTGTATCCATGAATTTACCATATTTAGACACATTTTTTCCAAGTCTACCTCTAGATTGCTCATTTTCTAAAGGTGATGAATGTTGATTGATCATGAGTAGAAGCATTGAATGTTGAATCTACTATGGCTTTTGAAAGTTAATCATCTTTGCTTATAATTATGTATTCTTGGGAAATATGGAAAATGAGTAAGTGTTTTGGTTTGTGACTTTGGATTTGATGATTTTCCCAAGGACGGTCAAAAGCCAAGTGTGAGGTAACTTGATATGTGCTTAATTGTTGATACATTTAATGCTTAACACTTAGTGATTAATACTTTAAAATGCTTAAGACACTTACTTTATTTCATATTTGATCTTAGGTACAAATTGGAAGCATAATAGCTAAAGTGAGCCAAAGCATACTCGTTGAGCCATCTTCTTGAGATTCACACTCAATTGGCTTTATGGAGCAAAGAGAATGGCTAGAACGAAGAAGAAGCAAGAAAATACCAAAAGAAATGGAAAGATGCAAGTGTCATGGCTATGGAAGGTGTCTCACGGTCATGACAAATTTTTCATAGTCGTGATAATAGTATCATTCCTAAGAAAAATTGTCATGGGTGTCACCATAACACATGCTAACGAGCATAATATACCAGGTCACACCCATGAACTTGCCACCTGTCCAGTGTAAACCTAGTTTTTTACTATAAAAGCAAGGTTTTTATGATGGCATACTCATTCTTAGGCACAAACATGACTTTTTTTTGTTCTCTCTTCGGTTTTACACATTTCAGAGGCTATTCATGGGTCTTTCTTAGAGATTAATGGAGAAGATGGAGGGTTAACCTTCCCAAAAACTATTTGAAGGTGCAATCAACACCAAGGAGCACATTAAACATAGTGTTATTGTGTATCGCTTTCTTTCCCTTTTTTCAGATTGCTTACATTATCTTGAGATTAATAATTGGGTATTGTGTAAGAATACTTTTGATACTCTATTAAATTATTTTCTTGAAGACCCATTGCTATAACTTGAATGCGATACGTAATAGTAGTGTTAAAGGTCATATGTGGCAACTAACGATATTAAATTTAGGAATAACGTAACATAAGTTAAATAATCTGAGCTTGTGTGAATATTGCTTATATTGGTTTGTTTTTCTCATTTGTAATGCAGTTGTTCGAATAAACTTAGAGAGCTTGTTCTAGGTTTCCCGATAGATAAGATTAATTAACAAGCTCTTCTTAATTAACTACGACCTAAGGAAAAACTAGGATTTAATCTCAGTAAAGTGATGAATGGTTTGAAATGTGGTTCTTCGGTTTAATCTTAGCAAAGTGATAAGTTACATTTTTCCTAACGATTTAAGACCATTAGTAGCTACTAATGAACATCAAATATAAAAATTATTAATTATATTTAACATTTTATCAATGGGTTTGTAATAAAACAATCCAATGAATGCATTAAGATCATCTTTACAAAACCAGATTAATTTAACATTAAACAATGATAACAATTTGAAAAGAGAGATTCAATATTAAACAAGATGAGATAAGCTTAACCGTGACCTAGGCATCGACTTTACCTTCGAGCTGATGTTAGAAAGTTACCGCTCCATCTTCTCCATTAATATCCAAGAAGAATGGCCATGAGAATCACTTGTCTTACTGAAAATTGAATAGAGAAATGGAGAAAACCTGTTCTATCTGTCACTATCTCTAACTCCCTCTCTGTCATCACAAAACATTCTTTATATAGTAAAGCGCTAGGTTAAAAGTGGATAGCTAGCCCTTCTCACTATCGTGAATGACTACTTATAGTGTGAGAAGTGCCTCACGACTATGAGTTGTGTCTTATGACCGTGAGACATATTACATAGGTGTGAGACACCGTGTCATGGTCATGAATTAATGCTCGCGCCCATGACGATTTGGTTTTGATAGTTGTGAGCCATAATGCTTCATTCTCCAATTTTATGATCTATCTTGTCTCTTCTTCCTTTAATATTCTTCTTCTTCTTGTTCCATAAAGACAATAGAGTATGAAAATCGAGAAGATGGCTCAATTAGTATGCTTTTGGCTCACTTTAGTTGCTATGTTTTCAAATTGTACCTAAAATCAAATATGAGCTAAAGTGAGTGTCTTAAGCATTCTAAACCATTAATCACTAATTGTCATAGATCAAATGTATCAATAATTAAGCACATATCAAGTTCCCCCACGCTTAGCTTTTGACCGTCCTTAGGCAAATCATCAAAATCAAAGTCACAAATCAAAATACTTACTCATTTTCCATATTTCATAATAATAGATAATCATAGGCAAGGATGAATAACTTTCAAAAACAATTGCAAGAACTCAACATTCATCACCTTTAGAAAATGAGCAATCTAGAGGTAGACTTGAGCAAGATGTGTTTAAATAAGATATATCTATGGGTACACTTACACACCATTCATGATCCTAACATTCCACAACTTTGTATATCATTTCATTTCTCTACCACTAAAAGTCACGTGCATAATCATGAATCAAAAGGCTTTTCTAAGGTTGTAATGTGGTTAAAGGCAAGGTAAGATGTGTTTTAGTAAAGTAGCATGAAAGCCATCAAGCTAATAATGTTGGACCCCAACCCTTTTCTTGAAAATTAGAATTTATTAAATGAAATTTAATGAGGAATTTAGGCATGGTTCCTTGTGATGAATGAAA
>JANKYE010715548.1:0-10036 GCA_032467995.1 Erythroxylum dillonii | reverse complement strand
TTTAATTCTTATTTAGTGTGTTTTAATTCCTATCCTTAATTTTCCACATTAATACATGTATAGTGGACAATTATGGACAGTTTTTTTTGTTATGAATGTTTCATTAAGAATCCATTAGGAGGTGAGAAACTTGAATCATGTGCTAAGTTTCCTATTTATTTAAGTCATATTTTGTTTCCTTCTGAAGGAGAATTTTTTTTGAATGAAAAATCTTGAGAATTATTCTCAAATTTAGAGTCAATTTGCTCTTGGGTTGGCTATTTACCGAAAATAGAACAAGGGTTTGTTAGTTTTCCAAAAACTTCCACTTTTTTTTTTCAATTTTCTTCTTACTTTCCCGAAACAGTATCATTCCTGACCAGTTTCACCATCTCGTCCATAACTTTTCACACACAAATCAAAATAAGAAATTTCCTTCACCAAAGTTGTAGCTGACTTATATATCTACAATTTTTCCTTTAGAACCATCCCCAAATTCCATGTAGTTTGTCTGAAAATTACAAAACAATCTGCTGCTAATTCCTAATCCGGAAAACACAAAACTAGACCAAACTTTCACTTATCATCACCCATCACCTCCAGCCAAATTCCAACCACCAAAATGACACACGCCATCAGATAAAGTCCATGGGATAATTATACATTGCACATGAAATTATTATGAGGTTCATATTGTATTTATGTATTATCCATAAATTGTTCCTAGTTATTGTTCTATTAGGACTAAATATAAAAAGAACATAAAAGATTAGCACACATTATGTTTTTTCCCTATGAAGGCAGTAGTTAATCTTGTAGACTAAAGTATGGAGATACTTAAACAAAAGTGTAGGTGTTTATTACAAAACAAGTCTACTGAACTGACCTAATATGAAAAATCTATTTGAAACATTAATATATCTATGGAAATTCTCATTGTGATGATCGTATAACTGATCCTTTAACTTGATGTCTCCAAAGTTATCTTATATAGGAATTAATATGTGTTTAATTGTTGATATTTTTAATCATTTACACTTAGCAATTATTGACGTGAAAATGGTTAAGGTACTCACTTTAATTCATATATGATTTTAGGTATAATTTGGAAGCAACAGAATTAAAGTGAGTCGAAAGCACCACTTATGAGTCATTTTTCGAACATTTATTTTTGCTTGTCTTTATGAAAAAAAAAGACAAGAAAAGTGGAAAGCATCCAAAGGAAATAGCAAGAGACAAAATGATAGTGTAAATAAAAGAAACGCACTGCAGGAGAACAACACAGAAGACGTCTGCGTTTCACGCAGATGGTAGCTGCATTAAACGCAACGTTCCAAACGCATAGCGTGCATTTCATTCAAAAACACACAGGCAGAAGCTACAACGCAGAAGGATTTAAATAGAGTGGCAAGTTTAATTGTTTAATCATATATACAATGCAACAGCTGAACGAGCTACCACAGGAGGAAAGCGCAGCTGGGGTGCAAGTGCAGGGCTGGTGCGGCTTGCTGACTCAGGCGTGAAGAGAAGCTTGCAAGATTGAACAAGTGCAGGAGAAGATAGGCTAAACGCAGACGAGGAGCACACAGAGAGGAGTACAGTGAACAGTGTCGAAACCTAAACACTACCACATTAAATTGTCACATCATGAATAGTGGTGTAGTTAAGCTGAAACAAATTAAATGTTAATTAGGAAGTTTCGACTGGGGATTAAAAGGGTGCTGAAGCAATTTTTCAGGAAAGACCCATGAAGGGCTAGGCATCCCGACACCAGTTCAGAGGTGACATCGACGCTGATAACCCGAGTTAAGTAATTTTATTATTATTTTGTTGTTTCTTTCTCTCATTAGGAATTGATTGTGTTATCCTATGTTAATTGATTTGGGTTTTGTGTATGGATAATCAGATTTTCGTTATTGTTCGATTATTTGTGTATGAACCCGTTAGGTATTGTGAATTGATGATTTTAATGCATTCATTGAATCGTTAATTTCAGACTCATTGCTAGAATTTCAATATAATTCGTAATTGTTATGTTAAAATTCATGTGTAGCGACTAATGATTCGTAATCATTAGGGATAACATGACCTAAATTAAATGACGCATCGTATGTGGTTGTTTCCTTGATTAATCGGTTTTCCTAATTCGTAATGCTACTGCCTAATTAAATCTAGAAATCGTATCCTAGGTTGTTTGGTGGTTAGGTTTAATTAACGATTGTATCTTTATTAAACAAAACCTAAGGAAAAACTCGAGTTAATTATTAACCCACGATTAATAGTTGATAGGAGAGGTTAAAGAACAACAAATTAATGAAATATGCTTAATTAGGGTGTAGACCAAGATTGAACCAAAGAATCAGGTCCCTACCAAAATTTCCCAAAATTATCATTTTTGCATGTTTTCTTTAATTTGTTTTTATTAGTTAGTTTCATTTTATTTTCTTCTTTGAAAAATCCAAAACCCCCCGTTAAGTGTAAACATCGATTAATTTCATTTCATAAACTTCACACACACTTTCTGTGGGATCAACCTAGACTCACCACTGCTACAGTAGTAGTTTAGTTATTTTATTTTGACTAGCGTAACGACACGTGGTTAGGAATTGTTATATTTTGATACTACTTATGACCTATAACACCCTAATACCCCCTAAGAGGATATACGAATGCCACACAAATTAAACCTAGAATATACCAAGATATTCTAGCAAATCCTAAAAATAAGGCAACATACTTCACAATTCATTAGAATATTAAGTTATAAACAAAACATAATTTACACTTTGTATTTATCAAATACATGCCTTAAATTCAAATCCATCTTGTATTATAGTTATTACAAACCATTTACACAAAATACAAATATGTCTTATAATTTTAAATACATCTCAAAAACTTATACAAAATATCTTCCAAAACATAACACATCCTTCTTTGGTCACTGTGGTTGTGCCAGCTTTAATCCTTTTTATTGAGACCTACACAGAGGAAAACCAACTGTTCTAAGCATATAGCTTAGTGGGGAATAACTAAACATGATACAAGATGACAACTACTTCTAACAATCGTCTAGCATTTATAAGCAAATGATTCATGGCTTATCACAAGCAATCTTTAATTATTCAAATCAGAGAGTAATTAGACTATTAATTGCATCAAAACAAAACATAAATGCATCAGAACATAATATAATTAAATTAAAACATAATACAAAAGTATCAGAATAGGACATGATTGTTTTAGAGCAGAACTAATATCAAAACACATACAAAATTGACTACTAATCCTTTTTACATAAGTGGGTAAAGAGAACAGAACAAAAGATACCTATGATTGGTCCTATAAAAATAGAAGAGACTTGAGTCTATAAAACAGAAGGCACTGTAGTCTCTAAGGACAGAAGACACTGTAGTGTCTAATGTAGTAGTCATTTTTTTTCAAATTGAGGGATTAGAACCTTAGACTATTGCATATAATCTATAACATTGAAAATTCAATAATTGCATTTCTTTCATATGCATATCAATAGCATACATATATGAATTATTATTTTGTATACATTGCAAAGAATGTATATGCACTTAATTGACTTATTTCGAGGTATGAAAAGGTTAAAATGATCATGATGTGAATTGTGTATTGTTTATGCCTTGCATTTTGGTTTGATTGAATACAAGTAGTAAATTTGGAATTAATTTGGTGCAATTGGAAAATTGATGAATTAAAATGTACATTTGGTCTAGAAAAAATGCCAAATGGTAAGACAAATAGATATATGGAAAATTAGGATGATTAAGCCTATGAATAAGTGACATTTGGCATAGATGAATGAGTGACATGTGACATAAGTTATTAATTGAAAAATGGTAGCAATGGTTGCGTGAAAAATGGACTAAGTAATTAAGTGACATATGGCAACTTATATACTTGATAAATGGAGAACATGCGTATGGACATATGTCAAATTAAGTTGGTGACACCTAGCACCTTAGGTGTTAAGCTCCTGTAGGAGTAATCCCAGCTATGTTCATTCTTCATCTTTCTTCCTCTCACACACCACTGAAATCCTCTCAATCTTTACATCCCTGTGTTTTGCTATGTTTATGTCCAATTGCTACATTAATAATCCAAACTTTTACCCTATCAATAATCCAAAATTTTACCCTTCACAAGATAGTTAAAGACTCAGATTATTGTTGTCTCTTCTCTTAGCCGAAAATCATCCTTTTGCTACCTTAAACATATATTGAATCTTGCATACATATAAGGCAAAGTTGACCTGATCAATTGAGCTAGAATTGGAGCTAAATAAGTAAATGAAAGATTGTTCTTTATGGCATGTTATAGTGGAAAGTTTATGTTATTTGAATTAGGGATAAATTGCATGTTATGTTGATGAAGAGGTTGTGCTAGAATTTGATGGAAGAACTTAGATATGTTGTGTTGTGTTCTTGATGTATGAAACGTATGTTATAGGTTGTTTTTATGAATGAATTAAATTGGAATTTGAAGTACAAGGAAGGTGAATTGATGCTAAAGAAAGGTGCTAATATAGTGATCTTGAAATAGGAAAGAACGAAGACTACATGTATGATCAAATCAATGACATATTCTATTTTAGTTTTAATGCATGGAAGATCATAATTTGTGAATTGCCTAATAAATAATTTTTGAATTAGATTTGGACATGAATTTGATAAGGGATTGAAGCTTGAATATGATAGAATTGAAGTGAAATTGATGGACTTTGGTGAAGATAAGTTGGAAGGAGCACGAAGGAGTAAAAATTGGAAGCAAAATGAAGGTTATGGGTGAGTGAACCTTCGGTTCACTCATCCCACAATCGTGGGAATTATAAGGCTCCTTCCCATGGTCATGGGAAGTACTTTGGAAGGAGAAAAGGTTGGTTTTGGGCAATTGTTGGACTATATCAGGTTAAGGCACTTTACAATGGTGTAATTAGACTTAATTAAGGTGTAAAATGAACCTAGTAAGTTGCTCAATTAAGTGATTAAGTGTTTGATAAGTTCAAGTTGTTAATTAAGGATATAAATTAAGGAATGGATTGATTGATATCAATGTATATGAATATGGGAAGTATGAGTTGTTAATGGTATAAAGATGTTCTTATGAATGCAAATGTGATTCAAGAATATAATTAATGAATTAAGTATGATTGAATGAGAATTTCGAAATTGTGTGACTATATAATGATAGGAAAGAATTAATGAACGTATGAATGATGAATTAAGAGTAATCAAGTTTAATTAAAGCGTAAACCTAACATCGAACTAGTTATATACAAGTTATGATGAATGCATGAGCAAGATTTGTGAATAAGATTACATACCTGGGATAATCAATTGAGCATGCATTGAACATAACACATATACATGTGTATGACTGAGTACTTATTTGATTAAACAAGTTAGTAATGTGTACATATGTGTGAATTGTATGATTTAGAAGCACAACTTGACCGTCATCATCCAGACATTGTCGGCTTGTCGAGGAAATAACTATTCGGAGCTTACTGTGAGTTGACTTACATGATCCTCACTATAATTGAATTGTTTTTGTCTAAATTTTAGTTATTGAATTGCTACTTATATAATTGTGATATTCCGGACATTGTTGGTCCAAGGAGTTTAATATTTAAAACTGTATTGGAAGTGTTTGCAAATTGAAAGTTAATATGGAAATTGTGTTCTTAACTATATGTCGAAATTCGGACTTAGATCCGATGATTGTGACAACTGAATGTGTACATTGAAAGAAAGTGATTGATAGCATATTATGTGGAATGTTGTACTCCATCACATGAATATGCATGATCAGATAAAGAGTTGTGATCGGAGTGACCAACGTGAAAAGAGCTTAAAGCTCATAATGTGCACAAAGTGCCACAAGCTCAATGATTAATGAGCCCAGTATCCATAATGGGTATGGGACCGTATCTGAAATGAGCCTGGTGTCCACAACGAATACGGGACAGTTAAATAGGCACTCGATCACAACAAAATAAAAATAGAACTGAGCCTTATTTGCATTTACATTTTTATCTTTACATGTGTTCATGAGATTGATTACAAATAAATGTTGAATTGTGTACATATTGATGATATGAAGAATTGAGATAAATGATTGGATTGTTCTGAAATGACTAAATGAAGTCTTGTAGTCATAATATGCTTGTTGAAATACGATGAGTAGTGTGATATATATATGGGATTTGATTTTGGATGAGGTGTTATACTAATTTAACTGTGTAATATATGAGATGTTTATGTTCTATTTGAGTGAGCACATCTATGATGGTTCACTCACTGAGTTTCTAAAACTCATCAAAATTGGAAGGTTGATAGGCAATCTAGTTGAAGTCTAGTATTGTCCATTTTGGGAACAATAAATGAATCCAAGGTCTGATCAGCTGACATCTGAGTAGTTTAGATAGAATGTTTTTGTTTAGTAACTCATATCATGTAGAACTTGTTGTATCAAACTGTGAACTCACAGATGGTTTTATAATGTAAATATATAGTTGGTGTGTAATGAAATGACAATGTAAATTATGTTTTCTTAACTAAATGGGATGAGTTGAACTTAAAATGTTTATGTTCTTTATGATGCCATGATAAGCTGATGTTTTTGCTTTAACATACCATTCTCATAGGGTATGTTTTTAAATATCCTCTGGATGTTCGTGTATATGCTCCAGGATAGCGGGGTGTTACATCTAAGTACAGAAGTAGCTGCAGGTCCTTCTAGACATGCCTATTTACCACAACTAGGACATGGTAGGTTTAAAGCAACACATATTACAATTCAAAATCACATGTAAGAGAAATAATGTATAACGTAGGAATTTATTTCCTTATGCTCAAATTTAATACATTCTTTCACACCTGAACAAACTTAATATGCCTTATGAATTTAAGCATTTGTAACAATGCATCAATAATAGCATTAAGTAATTACATATCATATATCTTCACACAAATTATGAATTCTCAAATATTCATAACTAATTCACATTACTTAAATCCTTTGGATCACATTTATGTTTATAAGAATACCTTCATCCCTTGAACAATTAAAATATTCTAAAATTGGATACATTGATATCAAACATTTCATTCCTTAAGTTATCACCTCAATTAACATTCCAAAACTTATTCAAACTTTAACCAAATAATTCAACATCAAACTAGGTTCATTTCAAACCTTAATCAAGTTCAATTATACCATTGTAAAGTGTGTTAACCTTATATGATTCAACAGTTACACAAAACCAAACTTTTCTCATTTCAGAGCATTTCCCGTGATAGTAAAAAGGAGCTAATGTAGCTCCCATAATCATGGGATGATTGGACCGAAGTTTTACTATCCAATTGCCTACAATTTGTTTCCAGATCTTAACACCTTCATACTCAATTCAATACACTTCATCATAGTCCATTAATTACACCTCAATTATACCTTAATTATGCTACAATTCCTCATCAAATTTACATCTAACTCTAATTCAAAATCATTCATTTGGCCGCTCACAAACCATTGTCTTTCATGCTTCAAAAACCAAAAATAGAATCTATCATACAAACATAATTTTTCGGAACTCATTTTACCATAAACACAACACATATTCTATCCCAATTCAGACATCGTAGATTTTGTATTACCACATGCCATCAAGTTTATAATTCCACTTACTTGTTTAATTCAAAACCCACCACAATGATAAAGCCAACCTAGCCCTCCATGAATGCAAAATCATCCAAGTACAAGATGGGAGTAGAATGATCTTAACACTAAGAATACAATAGAATAGAAGATAGCAAGATATAGCTTTCTTGTTGTAGGATTTTGGTGTGATAATTAAGCACAAACATAAGAAAAAACACAGTTATGTGAGGGTGATAAAGGTTTCGGCGGTGAGAGGAAAGGTGTAGGAAGAAGACAGCAGAAACATCCAGAGAAAAATGAGTGAATCTGCACTTGCCTAGTCCTTTTAGTGCAAGGTGTCCTAATTTTAAAAAGGACACATGTCATACTTAGAAGTGAGCTACTTATCCTCTTATTATGCTGCCAAATTTCATTCAACTTTACTGTCATTCGTCTCTTATTTACCAATGCCACATTTCACTCAATGTATAGGCTTAGTCATCCACACTTTCCATATATCAACTCGTCTTGCCACTTGACATTTTTCCTAGTCCAAATGTACATTTTAATTCATCAATTTTCTAATGGTAAAAATTAATTCCGAGTTACTAATTATAATCCATGAAACCAAAATTCAAGACTTAAGCAATACACAATCAAATCATAATCATTAACTACTATCACATATACTTACATGGACATGTAACGTTCCTACTATGGTGTAATTTGGGTAAAAGAATTTCGCCCTCAAAATTTATACCTGATAAGAACAGTTGAGGATATTGAACCCTTATGGTCGATTCTGGTTCCCATGTTGCTTCCTCGAGTCCATAGTGTTGCCAGAGTACTTTCACCAGAGGTATTTGTTTATTTCTTAGTTGTCGAACTTCTCTGGCTAAGATAGACACAGGCCCTTCCTCGTAAGAAAAATCCAGTTGTACTTGAATTTGTTGCACAGAAATCTTATGTGCATCATCAGACTGATATCTTCTCAACATTTAAACATGAAATACATCGTGCAACTTGGCCAATTCTTTAGGAAGAGCTAACTAATAAGCTACTGGTCTAACTTTCTTAAAAAACTCATAGGGACTGATGTATCATGGGATAAGCTTACCTTTATTCCCAAATCAAAGTATACTTCTCCATGATGACACTTTCAAAAATACCTTATCTCCTACCTGATACTTAAATGTCTTTCCTTTTAAAATCCCCATAGGATTTCTACTATCACTGGTGCATTTCAATCTTTGTTGGATAACTTGAACTTTCTCTTCAGTATCTTTCACAATATCAGGCCCAATCATCTTATTTTTACTTAATTCAGTCCAACAAATCAGAGTCCTACACTTCCAACCATAAATGGCTTCATAAGGCGTCATGCCAATATTAGTATGATAACTATTGTTATAAGCAACCTCCATCAGAGCAAGTTATTTATCTTAACTTCCTGATAATTTTAACACACAACCCGAAGTATATCTTCCAACACATGAATAACCCGTTCAGATTGTTCATTTGTCTGGGGGATGGAAAGTAGTACTAAATTTGACTTGAGTACCCAGAGCCAATTGCAGACTTTTTTAGAATCTCGAAGTAAATCGAAGATCATGATCAGAAATAATAGACAACGGTACCCTATGCATCCTTAATAGCTCATTCACATATATATCTACAAGCTTATCCAATGGATATTCAGGACGAACAGGCACAAAATGAGCAGACTTGGTGAACTTATCCACAATCACCCATACAACATCATGCTTTCTTTGGAGAGGAAGCCCAGTAACAAAATCTATAGTAATGTTATCTCATTTCCATTGAGGAATCGAAATAACATGTAACAAACTAGATGGAATCTGGTGCTCAGCTTTAACTTGCTGACATGTCAAACATTTGAATACATAATCTACAACATCATGTTTCATACCAAACCACCAGTAATGCTGCTTCAAATCTTGATACATTTTATTTCCACTAGGGTGCATCGTAAAAAACAATATTATGGGCCTCAAACAAAAGTTTTTTCTTCAATTCATCACTAGCTGGTACACACAATCGATCTTTGTAATACAGATCACCATTACTTTTCACAAAAAAGTCAGGTTGTTTGCCTTCCCGAGTTGACAAGATAAGTTGTTACAGCTTATCATCAACTTTCTAAGCATCACAGATATCTTGTCTCAAGGTAGGCCTAGTTTTTAATTGAGCTATTAAAGCCTTATCAGATGTAACTCCCTACTCACCCTGCTGCACTGACAATGCTGAAATGGTCTTTTGACTTAAGGCATCAGCCACGACATTAGCCTTTTGAGGATGATAGTTCATAATACAATCATAATCTTTAAACTGTTCCCACCATTGTTGTTGTCTCAACTTAAGTTCTTTC